>DVPR01001005.1:0-11869 GCA_018239345.1 Oxynetra stangelandi | reverse complement strand
TGTTTCAGTCATTTATTCTGAGCAACATGGAACGAGTCATTGATCACGTGGGCTATGACCCTTCAGCCACCGAAAGTCCAACATTCAGTATGACCCGTCAAGAGGTGATGCACTTTGTATGCGCACTAGGTCACGAAGGCTGCGTCCAGGCATATCGGCAGAGATTCAACAGAATGAGGAGTGGCGAATGGTTCGTTCTCTTAATTTGGTTGTTAAGTAATTTGGGTACTAATGTTTAATAAGATTTATATATTTATCGATTTGCGGAGTTCGAAGTCGAAAATTGTCTTTACTTGTAACATGTTTGGCAGGATGTGCGGGAATTATGCTATACAAAGTTCATTCCTGAATCTGATTTCATGTTTATATATCGTGAACTACGAGTATAAGGCTTGTGAAATATGGCTTTAAGGTAATCATTAAAACGACATGAATAATAAGTACCTACTCTATGAATGAAATCAAATGATTTAATTTTTATTACTTATTATACTTATCCGAATTTACGTTATCTGAGCTCTCTATTTTACCACAAAAGTGACTTATGCAACAAAAGTTGAAGGTTTTGTTGTTTTTAGAAATTGTAATTTTAATTTTCAGGATAGACGCTCGTATACGTCGCAGCGTTTATGTGGTAGGGATGCGGGAAGGTGCACGCGAAGATTTCGATTTCCTCCTGAATCGCTTCCAGAACTCCAATTTCGCTAACGATCAACTGGAAATGCTGCGAGGATTAGGTGCTACCAAGGATTCTGTCCTCTTAAACAGGTAAGATATAATAACAACATTAATTAAATGGAGTATTTTTAATTACTGTTATGAAGCGAAGATAACGAAGCTTAGAACGAAAGCGAAATAAAATTATGCTAGTAATCCTATGCATTGATACGCTGTTTGGTCCCACGTGCTCCGTTATAGAATCGGACGTTTAGACGTACAGCAGGGTACCATCCATATTTTGTAGACACCCCGCTGAACAGGACGAAACGGTTCGCTAAATCGTTTCTGCCACAGACTGCGAAAGAGTGGAATTCCGTGCCGGAATCTATTTTTCCCGAAACATACAGCCTGGAATTATTCAAGTCAAGAGTGAATAGGCACTTTCTAGGTAAGCGTGCTTCATCCTAGGCTGCATCCCGCTTTTCATCAGGTGGGATAGCATATTTTCACAATACGGTCGATGTGTATTTTTTCTTTTTAATGAAGTAAACGCTTGAATTGACATCTTTTAACTAGTGCACCATATTACACAAGCTGTTAGAAAATTCTGAAAATAAGCCGTACCATTGAACATTGCATTTTTAATATGTGTAATCAAGTATAATCAAGTAAGAGTGTAATCAAGTATATGTTTTATTTTAGATATCTGGACTTCACTCTCAACAATATGGTCAGATCGCACGATAAAGCCAACTCATTTAATTATGCCCTACTTGGAAATCAAGAGAGCGCTTACAGAGTACTGCAGTATGTTAAGAACAACATCGAAGCTATTCGTGTTGCGTACGTATAACTTTATCAATATGCAAAACAGAAGTTGTATCATTATTTAAAACAATAGATACTATTAAAATGGCTGTATACACCGATATTTGCTATGATGAGATTACTTTTTTTTAGTTTAAATTTGTTTCTGATGGCGAATTGAAATTTATATTGCAGTTACGTGGAAGACGCTCCTGCAACTCCTGTACATACAGTAATGTCTAACTTAGCAGCCTATTTAGATGAAGATGGATTAACTGAGGTGGGTAGCGTATTCATAATTAACGTATTTTCCATCAGGATTCAAATAATAACAAAATCTTGGGACATCTAACACTCGATCATCTGATCCCAAAGTAGTCAGAGTTTGAGCTAATCAGACACATAGAATGGCAATCGAACTAACAATCTCTAACTGAGCAATCATTGTCCCGAACTTTTGTACCAACAGGCTAGTTAGTTACGTATGTACTATAAAAACCATTGTCATAATGAATATCCCCATTGACACTTTCAGTTTGGATAAAAACTGATTCATGGAAGTAAGCAAGTTTAAGCAGTCCTTACTTAATATTTGATATCCCAGCAAACAATCTTGTCAATAGCTTAGAAGTGTTAAATTCTATTTAAAAAATTAAAGTTAATCATTACTCTATACTTAAATTTCTAAATTTGAAAGCAACGATAGGTCATAATTACTATTCCATTAATTCCAAAAGTGTCGATGTAACAGCTACTCGATATAATAACTTTTCCGATGCTTTCTACCAAAGCAATCCAGTTAATCGTAACATTTTTATTTTACAGTATGAAGCCTGGCTCCGCAGCACCCAAACTGCTTCAGCTCAGTTCAACACTGCTATATCAGCTATTAATTCTGCACGGACTAACATAGCGTGGGGCACTGCTAATGCTGATGCAATCATCAGTGCTGCTAGAGGCGGAGCGTCCACTATTGTCCTATCTACAACATTGTTGATTGCTCTGGTTATGGCAGTTCTAGCTTCTTAAGATTAACAATGGCTTTTGTTTATTTAATACACCATAGAATATACTTTTTAAAGTAGTTTCATTAATATTTTTATTTGTATAGACTTCCTAATTGGCCTGCTCTTATTTTATTTACTTTTATTGACTTGGTGAAATATTACAATTAATATAAATAAATAATAATGTTTTCAATTACTTTATTTACTTTTATAAGCATGTTGAAATAACACATCTGAAATGTAAATAAAACTAATATTTCACTAATGGTATTAGGGTTTTAGCATTATAACTGTGGCATTAGTATTCCATCACTTTAAAAGAGATTTTCATACATCATTTATTAGGAAGATTATTGATTATTATAGAGGGATTGATTAAAGTGTTAAATATGTATTATCATAATTAAAGTTGATTAGTTAACAAAGTTTGGTAATCTGTTCATGATTAATTCAGCTTAATGTTGTTACATTGATTTATTGAAGATAACAGAAGTAAAAAACATATGTTGTAAGTGTTAATAAAAAGAGTAAAATAAAACTCAGTATTTAGTTACTACACTGTAAACTAGCGGGTCGGGTAGAAATCGCCATGCCTGAAAAAGAAGCACCACCTACCGGAACCAGTTCTGAATCTAAGCTAAAACAGGACTTACTGAAACATACAAAAAAAATCACCATTGCTCCAGGCTTTTAAGAGGAGCTCAGTGACAAAGGCTCGTACAGAAGAAATATATACATGTGAATATATATATATATTCAAAATCCTTCTCCGTAAATATGTGTAAAGATCGCTACCGCATAATAAATTTATTCCAATTTATACCCGTTTTTTTAATAAGATTTAGTAAAAACATAAAGTGTGATTTTAATGATTCCGTGATTGTTTTAAATATTAGATTATTATAAATTTTCTAATAAGTTTGTAGGATTATTTTTTCGTCTTTATTATGTTTTTTAAAATGACTTCACTAATGGTTGCAGGAAACTAGAAACAGCGATGGTATTTTATTTAGGTCCTGGGTTAGGCATATCTCTGAAGAAATCGGAAGCCTTAATATGTTGAACTTAAAATATTTAATAGCGTAAGAAAATGTCTTCTTAATAAAAATTTTTTTATTTCAATACACGTATGTGTCTTCATTTTGATATGACATTTGTAAAGAACTAAAGGCATTTTATTATATACTTTGAGTAAAATTTTTGATTCTTGATATGGCTTGTTATCTTTGATAACAAGATAGGAGCATTCAAAGAAAACCAGAGCAAATGGTAAGTTTGTCATAATTTTATTTATATCGGCAATATAAACGCTATTAAGTACTTGTTGAACAAAACGCGACTAAAAAGTGAGTGACGTCACACCGGCATGTGTCTTGAGAATAGATACACTGCCTTCTAGCACCGACGCGGTATAATACACTTATGTACTTGCAATAAGATACGATCGTGCCTCTGGATTTGTTCAAAATGATCATCGCGTATAATAATATGAAGCCTGAAAAAAAATCCTACTAATGGTTTTTGGGACAAATTCTTGATTTTTATTAGGCCCTAATCTGTTACATAGATAATTATAAATTAAAAAGGGTTTTTTTTATTTCATTATAAATTATTGACAGATACACTTTAAATCCGTCAAGTTACAGTTTGATACCTTTTTTCTGGTGTGTTAGACGAAAAGAAAAGAGGCCAAGGAAACGATTCATTTCAGTATAATAAAAAAAGGGAATTAATAGTGATAGACATTTCTCTATTCGTATGACTTTTGTACGAGAATAAGCTAACATATGCACGTCGAGGAAGTTAATATTAGGCCATACCCACTCTCACTTTATCTTCACACAGGCTCACACTTTATCTTCTATTGACTTACAAAATCAAATGGGCAGTTAAAAAATATGTGATCATTTATTAATCAGTACATATTTTATTGTTTTAGCACATTTTGTTTCATGAAAAGTTTGCCGAAATTATAGATTTAATATTTTATAAATTGTGTACTGTGTGTATTGTAATACACCGATCTACATCGATTCCAGAACATGGCATGTAATTACATAAACTCACATCACTAAAAACATTGTCCAATTAAGTAAATAAATATATAACCGTCACGCCAGGTCCCTAGCGGGGTAGGCAGAGAGCACGGAGTGCCCAAAATCTCTGTCCTTGCAAACCTGAAGTGCTTCGTCTACATTCATCACTCTCTTCATGCATACACGCCGGTTTCGGAGGCTCTTGACTAAATCCTTTAGTTGACCTATTGGGTCGAGATAGGAGAGCCTTGTCAAATTATGATAAATTAAATATGGAAATGGAGCGTACAATCATTAACATCGTTTTGATACTTATCTGAAATAACTCGTTTAAATATTTAGTAGGTACTACCCAAGGTTATAGGTATGTAGAGATTAGTTTTTATTCACAGTACAAATATTGGGATTTTATTTATTGTGCGCTTATTTGATAACACATGATATACTATGATAAATGTATTATTACATATAGATAATGTTATCGCAATGCTTATTTCAATTCAGTATCATTATAATAATCCCGATAAATAAGTTCAATTATTCAGGTACGGATACTGAAGGATGATTTTTATTTCATAGCTAGTTTTACATCTGCCGACGGCACATAAGGACAGGTAATTATCAGAAGAATTTTCATTAATTTAAGTCATTAAGTGATGTAGTATGTATTTATTGAATGATGGAACAGACTCCGAAATGCAAAAAGGAAATTTTGCGATTATTTTCTGCAATTCACAGCATTCGTTTTCATTCCGACATATTTTAAAATTAATAACAAAATATGGAAGATGTGTCTGGAAGGATAGAAAAATAAAATTATATCTAATAATAAACGAATATTATTTTTCCGCTTCAGAATCATGTCCATAATAAGACTGGCGTTATTGCCAGTGCTATTGGCCTGTGTTAAGGCAGAATTCCCATTGGATATTGACGAACCCATCGAACTGAGCAGTGGCGTTGGTGAGGAGTTTTACCGTCTCCCTGAGGACTTGGATCCGATTAACTACGATGTGGAAATCACTCCATACTTTGAAGCGACGACCAACAGAGCAGCTTTCACATTTGACGGAACTGTGACTATCACATTGCGAGTAAGTAACAGCTTCACAATCTAATTTCTCCCACTTACCCCAAATTTTAACTCTGACTCTGAAAAGCGATCTATCAATGGTTTCAAACATTACCTTGAAAAAACTTTCCCATTTCAGGCAGTTGCAAACGGCGTTGCATCCCTGTTCATCCAGGAAAATGTAAGAGAAATATTGACAGTAACTCTTACAGACACATCAGGTGTACCAATCGCACTGAATAACTCGAATCCCTTTGAACGGCTCAGGGATTTCCACTTCTTGAAAATCAATTTGAGAGATGGAGTGACTCTAAATAATTCACAAGTTTATCGACTCACCGTGGATTATTTGGGGAACATAAATGAAACTCCCTTGTCTAGAGGTGTCTTTAGGGGCAGTTATAGGGACAACAATGGTACATTGCAGTAAGTTTATTTTGTAAATTCTTACTTTGATTTTAATTTCAATTCTTACTTTGATTGATAATAGCATAATTAAATTTACGATTTTATACATTTCCTAATCGATATAAAAAGCTATAAGTACTCCGGGTTATAAAAGATTTTTATAAAAAAGATTAAGAATTTTGGCGTTAACGATATTAAAAATATCGCGTCGTAACAGTCTCATGCGATGAGTTGTTACAAAGTTTATTTATTTTCTTCCAGTTGGTATGCAGCTACTCATTTGCAGCCAACGAATTCAAGGCAAGCGTTCCCTAGCTTTGACGAACCGGGATTTAAGTCTACTTTTAACATCATTATCAATAGGCCAGCACATTTCACAGAAACTTACTCAAACATGAGAATTAAGGAAAGCACAAGGTAACTCATATTTATGTTTATTCAACTCCTTATTGAAAAATCGTAATAGAAATATAAAATGAAAATAATATTATAACAATATATTAAAACTATCGATAAATTGTCGTAAGAAGATGAAGATAGACTATAAAACAATTTATTTTGTTACCGATAATTAAACGCTTAGCTTATAAAATGTGTATCTTCCAGAATCGGGGACCGCATAAGAGAGGTATTTCATACTACACCTAGAATGTCTGCATATCTGGTAACATTCCACATAAGTGAGGAGTTCAAAGTAATAGCAGATAACAATGATGCAAACAGATCATATCGGATTCTCGCACGACCAAATGCAGAGGGACAAGGAGAGTACGCGTTAGAGGTAGGACCACCACTGACAAAGTGGCTGGAAGATTATCTGGGCATTGACTACTACACCATGGCTGATAATATGAAGAACGACCAAATCGCATCACCAGACTGGGCTTCCGGCGCTACTGAAAACTGGGGCTTAGTAACTTACAGGTAAGACATGTCTTTGATTAAAGTTATTCTATACATGTTTCACTGGTATTGAAATAAGCATACTGTATATTAAACATAAACGAAATGACATTGCCTATCATGTAACTCAAGTATTTATGAGCACTTGACATATTTCACTTAACAAGTGATACCCTACGCTAATAAGATATTACATATGTATATCAAAATACACACACACAAATATAATTATGTAAGGATATACACACATAATTATGTATGTATATTTCTGTGTGTATATTTTTATTTATTTATATGTGAATATTTTTCTTTATCAATTAGTATTCTACCGAACCGGTTTTGATTACCGTATGATAGAACTGCTTGTGACGCACTTTAGGATAGAGATAAAAGGCAACGGATAAAGATAGATAAAAATCAAAAAGACAAATACTTCAGCTTTACGTCACTTTCAAGAGAAAAGCAATTGACTTGTTCCAGATAGGCGATTAATGGTATTGAGTATCGAAACTACAAAAAATTTATGAAATCTTCTTATTCAAATGAGATTTAAAATATAAATCTAGGTGTACTAATAACAAAGTATAAGATTTAAATTAAGATGGCATAATGTCAAAACAACACTTGCATAACTAAACAAAAAAGGTATAGGCGTTAAAATTTTTTAAATTTCGAATTAAATAATGGGTGAACAATTTTACTTCCTATGCTTATAATGATTCAATGCTTTTCAGAGAGCTCCGCCTTCTTTACCAAGACGGTGAAACCAGTTCATTTGATAAGAAATATATCGGAACAATCACTGCGCACGAACTGGCACATAAATGGTTTGGCAATCTCGTCACCTGCAGATGGTGGGACAATGTGTGGATCAACGAGGGTTTTGCCAGTTACTTCGAGTATTTTGCTATGGATGGTGTAAGTTGAATTAATATACAAAAGTTGTCAATTTGTAATGTTGTATCTTCAAATTAAACACCTTAAGAAAATAAAATAAAAGGCATGAAAGTGTTAGCAATTTTAGAAATAGTCGAGCATATAGTAGATGACCAATTCCTTATCTGAAATATTGAAGAATGGCAACATTGGCGTTGCTAATGATATTGAAAGTACGTCCTCAAAAAATTGTTTGTGTTTTAATATTAGTTTGCAGTATTGTTATATAATGTTTATATTTGCTTTCATATCCAATCCATTCACGAATTTTCTATTTTTCATAAAAAATTAAGATATTCTCGAAGACATCATAATACGCTATTATATTGTTTATATTTTTGTAGATTGACAAATCATTGGAGCTCGAAGACCAGTTTAACGTATTCTATCTACAAAGTGCGTTGTCAGTGGACGCTTCAGCGGCCACCCGAGCTCTGCAGCACACCGTCAACAGTCCAGCTCAAGTCACCGGCCATTTCACCGGCATCAGTTACTCTAAAGGCGCTGCTTTTCTTCTGATGTTGAAACACTATGTTACAGAAAACACATTTAAGAAAGCGCTCAACTATTTCCTAGTAGATAGGTAATATTCTTTTAAATAGCTTAATTTTTAGCGCGATTTCATTATCTTTGTAAAATTATGGATAACATAAAAATTTCAGGGCCTACGAGCACGCATTTCCAGTGGATCTCTTCAACAGCTTTGCCAAGGCCGTGAGAGAAGACGCGACGTTGGCTAGTAACGTTGACATCGCTGCAATGATGCGCTACTGGGTTGTAGAGCCTGGATATCCTCTAATCACCGTCAATGTTAATATGCAGACAGGCGTTATGAGCCTTAGTCAGGTATGAATTACTTCCTTATTATAAGATGGTTATTTAGCAAACGGACATGTGGGTCAGTTAATGTTATGACGGCACTGCCACCCATGGGATTAAAAAATCATAAAAGTTTAGATTAAGTAAGTTAAACATATATTACTTGTATAATATCAAAAATATATAGATTACGAAAATATATTACATACTACAGGTTTGAAATCCAATAATTTAACTATTTTTTGAAAATGTCTCAATCATTTTGGAGCCACGAGTCTCTTTTAATAAAATGTGGAAAAACACGTTTAAAGCAGTTATTAACCGTCTGCAATGTTAACTTATTACGAGTTGCAAGGTTATTTCGACCAGCAATCGAGAAATTTATTTCGAATAAATGTTTCGAAATTCCACGACGTTAGGAGATTGTTGAATATTTAAATATAAATATGAGGAGGCAAAACCTGTGGGGTAACTATTTCTAACGTTGGCTTCTCCTTCACTCTCTTCACATCAAAATAAAATAATGTTATTTTCAGGAACGTTTCTTCGTTAGTTCCACCGCTACCCCCACTAATCAAGTGTGGTCTGTACCCCTGACCTTTACTACTGGCAACAGTCCAAACTGGAACGATCTACGACCAAGGAATCTTATGACTGGTAGAACGATGCAGATAACGAAGAGCCCTGGCCATGAATGGGTCATTTTCAATGTCCAACAGAAAGGTATGAAAGAGAAATGTTATGCAATATTTTTTACCATGTTTCGATCTTTTGAATCGTCCGTGGAACAATGGTGCTTGACAATTTTGTGCAGCGACATCTGTTGTTGAGTAGTTGATATTAATGCATAAACATTTCAGTCTACTATGAGTCTACTGCCGCGCTTTTGACATCGTGTGGTGTCATCTGTCATTGAGTAGCAATTAGTATCACTGTATGGTATTTTAAATTGCATAAAAATTAGGCATTGCATAACAATTAATATTTAGAAAACGATTTATAGACTCAAAAGATTTGGAGCTGAAATCTTCATAGAAATCGTTATGACCCGTACCTATAACCCAATTGCGGTATAAATAATTTTTAAGAACTACTCGATTAATAGTAATATATTTTTTTCTTTATATTTTAGGTATTTACCGAGTGAATTACGATACACATAATTGGGAAATGTTGGCCAGTGCCTTGAAACGTAATCGTACAAGCATTCATCGAATGAACAGAGCGCAGGTAAGCTATTATTTATAAAACAATTACTGTTTTAGATATAAGTTAGTCGAAGTCATTGGAGTTACATATTTTTTTAACATAGTAAGAAAACTCACCACACCATGTGCTTGTACGTGCGTTGTTTGAATAATAATTTCAAAGTGGCTGATAAAAAAGAACACTATTGTTTATTCTTTAACATTAATTATCTGGAGTGTATACAATTGAATAATTCAATTCAGAAAATATTTAAAATAGTATATTTTTTTAAATTATATTTATTGTCTAGTAGTGATATTTTGTCTGTGTTGTGGCACACTATAATAATATGGGTACACTAAATGAACTTTCAACTCTTAATTAAATAAGAAATGTATTTTACTAGTGAACCTGTGCTGTGTTATGCAATGTAATAACTACATATATTCATAAAGTTCCAAGGCTGAGTTTATAAAAATGTAGAAGGAACATTATTCTCAAGCATTTCCAAGTTGCCAAATACAAAGCTAGTAGAAAAAGACACGAAAAATTGTCCAAAATAAAATTCAGTGCAATGCATACTATTTTTTCAGATCGTTGACGATGTCTTCGCGTTGATGAGATCAGAAAAGATCACATTTAATTTAGGCTTTCAAGTGCTAGATTTTCTAAAGGAGGAGACCAACTTTTTCGTGTGGTACCCGGCTATTTCTGGCTTCTCCTGGCTTAGAAATCGTTTCTTACACTTGCCTGACACATTAGAGCAGTTTGACGTGAGTGTTTTATTTCGATACGATAATCTTTATACTTCAAATTATTTACTAATGCTTAAATAATACTAAGTAGTTAAATATGTACTAATAACAAAACATGTCATGTATAATTCAGTTCTGTTATAATAATTGAGTTTAGGTTTACAATTATTTATTCTTCATTTGAAATGAAACTAGGATTTACTTCATTTAATAATTTGTGGTAATTTAAATTACCAACCTTGAATCTTCTAGGTAATTATCAAGGAGTTTTTGACATCAGTGATCAACGAACTGGGCTATGATGTCCGCGCCAACGAACCGCTTACTACGACTCTCAATAGATTTTTCATAATGACCTTCGCTTGCAACATTGGCCACGAAGGTTGTGTCAATGACGCTGTTCGGAAGTTCAACAATCTGAGGACTAGCGGTGTTGCGTAAGGATCATTTTGTTTCCATTTGTTTATTTTGTAATGCACACGGGTGCATATGTCAAATTAATATAAAATAATAACTAAATCGAACATATTGCACTATTATTTGGCGATTTCGCTAGGTTACAACGAACAAATACCAAATCAGAAGCTTTATATTAATAATTAATTAGTATTTTACAATGCACGTACATACCTACATTATTTAATCGTATAAAAGTATTGTAAATAACTTAAAAAATATCAGTCATACAGCTTATTCAATATAATAATAAAAATATACAAATCTCCAAATTCTAAATATTGACAGTGATGAAGTTTCAAAAGTAACTTCCCTATGTATATGAAATATATGTATATACACATTTATCTATGCCAAGTAACTTAATTGAGAAAGTAATCATATTCAACTTAATTTCCTCCACCAAGATAAGTAAGTGAACAATGTTGCGTGACTACAGTCTATGAACAGAAGACGATACGCTGCTCCGTAATCAGAGGAAGTTATGGCCACTACCGTTACAAAGGGAAATTGACCAAGCCTGCTCTGATGAATCAATATATTATCGTTAAACTGGCAGGGGTAAAAATCTAGTGGGTAAACGTAGTATTAATTGCATAAGAAACTATACGATATGAGAGTAAGGCAAAACATATAAAACAATATGGAAAACATAATACTCGTTCATTAGCATCAGCCAACTGCTTAATATAAGCGAAATATTACATATTTAATATTTTGAAATACCACGATTTGATGTTTGGCGCTCCGTGCTCTCTGCCTTCTCCGCTAGGGACCTGGCGTGACGGTTATTTATTTGTTTATTTTTATTTTTTAAATTAG
>DVPR01001004.1:0-11874 GCA_018239345.1 Oxynetra stangelandi | reverse complement strand
TGATTTGATAACGACTTATATTGTTTTCATTTAGTAGATTTTTAACAGAAGATTAAGATAAGATTAATACTAAGATTACCATCAACTAAACCATCTCCAGTTGTTACTGGTCAGCCGGAAGAAATTTCTTCGTGAATTAAACTATCTATACTTTTGCTCCGCCCTTTTTCTTTGTTACGTATGTAGGTCTCAATGTGTACATAAATTATATAAAAATAAATAAGATTTTTATCTGCCCTCATAACCCAAGTCTAGTAAAGCCGACTGCTTTTCAGCGAAGACCAGCACAATTAAAATTTAAACCTCTTGTCCGTTCTGGCCCGTCTTCCTCTTGTATCGCAGACGGGGGCTTTATACGAATCTCCTCTCCACGAAAATGCACATTAATATTAAATGGCTCGGAAACGCTGCGTTGGGTAGGTGGGGGCGGGTGGATCTGGCTGCAATGAAAAGGAGAACGACTTCGATGATACCAGCGGCGGTTTGAATCTTTTGTTTTTGTATTGCTGATGACTAGGTAGCTGCCTGCATCGTGATCGTTCTGTGACACCTTGATGTAAGTACCACAATAAGGCTTTTCAAGAATAATTTTCTATGTACCTTTGTAAAGCATATTTAGTTATGAAATGTAAGGTTTGTTATCGACGGTCATGCTAAGAGGAGCGGTTTCTGTGAAGGGTGAAATCGGTAAGCGTATAGAGACGTCTCAATATGGTCTGTCGAGACGTTTGCGGTGTGGTGTGTCCGAAGCCTGATCGTTACCTGTCGACCCTACATAAGTAGGTACCTACTACATAACAAGGAACATTTTATCTTTCAACATATCACAAGGTAAACAGAGGAAGCACCGTGGATAGAGTTTCAGAAACAGTGTATCGCGCCATTAAAATGCTGAAGCGACATTCAAGTGGATTAGGTTACAAGCGTGCACCCATCAACTATGGAAATGTCAACCGAGCAATTTCCCGTATAAAGCTGGCCGTACGTGTTTCCCTTACACTAACTACGCAGCACTATCCCCCCCTTCCCCCCCCCCCCCCTCCCTCCTCTTTCGCTCTAGTACAAACATCCAATAAGAGATGGCGCTGAACGGAACTAGTGCCAGTGCTCTCGCTCACAAGCAATTGACTCCTTGCACTAATTAAAAGAGCGAGCGAGAACGCTCCGCCTACAGCGGAGAACAAACAGACGGGGGGATAACAATCCCACCAATCGCGAAGCTTGATTATTTGTAATTAGAACGGCGGAGCGCTTCCTCCGGCGAGATGACCAATGGGATTTGGTATTTAGCGGCGTTATAGCGCTCCGCAAAGGGAATACCGTTTAATTATGAAAGCCTCACGTTGAATGTTTCAATTCTGAGCGCAATCAGCGACGACGCGCGTTAAGGTTAGATTGAATTTGTTCAGCCAGCGCGCGGATTATGTTAAGTAGGTACCTACGGTCCGAGTAAATTTAAATTAAATATACAATTGTAACATAGTACTTACAGTACAGATTTCATCTGATGAACTTATTAAACTCATACTATCTACCTACGTAGTAGATAGAATAATTTTCTTTTAAACTTACACAAAATAAGGGTGCTTTTTATTTAGGTAAGTACCTACCGTGCAATTGATTTTTAAATAGTTTAATTTTAATAGTTTAATGTTTATCCATTTATATAACAGAAGGCAAATATATGAATAGTAAGGTGCCTATATGAGACGCGATGGTGTGACGACAGGACCGCAGCCAGTGATTGTTATTCGTTTCTAACTACCCCTATGCGGAGTAGGCGTAGCAATAGGTAGGTACCTACCTAGGTGGATGATCACAGATTACTATCATAAATTAATTTCTATGGAAAACTTAATCTTAAAAACAATGTACCTACTTTGTACAGATTAGGTATACACTAGGTATTTCGCACCTCATCTCTTTTCATTTTTTTTAAATTTCTCTCGCAGACCCAAGTCCTCTGAGAAATACATGAGATACTACTTTTATATACCTATATAAATATTGTTATTAATTAACAATCTGATTTTTAATAAAATATCATTCGAGTAAAAATCCAGATTCTAATTTTCAAGACGTTTAATAAATACATAAATGTTAGAAATAGGGTTTTACAAATATTTGAAAAAATACCGGACCAGAGTGTTTGATTGCTTTGGAAAACTCTCAAATTTAAAAGAAAACTTATTCTTATATCCATGTTTATTACCATAGCGCTGCGTAAGATTAAAAACCATTTTAATGAACAAAAACTCGAGAATACTCCTTTACGTAAGAAACTGCGGAATAACGAGGCTACATTAAAAAGACTGCTAGGAACGACTTGAGAACTGCAAAAACTTTCTCATTCCGACCATTGAAACAGCACAATGATTCACGAAGAAAACTTGCCGGAGAGAATCAGAGCCACAATGAGCGGACGAAGTTCCTGCCAGTTTGCATATAGAGATAAAAGTGGGGAATATTAATGTGACCGCCTCACCCCACACTCCCCGCGAGGAGGTTCGACTGGACGCGGACGGTCGTAACTTTAATTATACACAGTTCTTTTATAAAATAATAAAAAACTACCTTTCAACATAATATTAGGTTAATGTAAAAGTTTAATTTGTGTCATAATCGACTTGAACGAGAAAATGTTGCAAAATCTCACAACTTAGATGCAAGTACTTTACAATTATACTAGCCATTAAGATAGAACAAAGTAAGAGATATGTTATAAATTCATGTCTAGGGATGATAAATACAATATGAAAGTCCAATAAGTCGGTCAACGTTAATAATCTGATATTGAAAAACACCCTTGTCAGTCATATGAAGCAGAAGTCGCAATATTTTGTCAAGAAATCCAGATTGAATAAACTCGGTTTTACTCAGCGCCAAAAATCCATTAAACTTATCCTTATGCGAGTAAGTAGGTATAACGAATGTAATATTCATTGTTTGTGAAGTCACTGACACACGTGACAAGTCGGCATAAAGTACTTACACCCACAGTAAATACGTAATTCACTTGAGTACAGAGATTATCTTATATTTTATTAACATATTTATGTACCATAGGGTCCTCATTCTATACCGCTTTTCCTATAAACAGATATAAAGTATGTACCCTGGTACCTATTGTCTGACACAAGAGGGGACTAAGGAGTGGAGGGAGTCGTACAGTGTTCTTAAAGTGTTTGTAAGTAATGCCAAATGCAGATTAATATCTCATTGACAAATTTGAGGTAGGTCCCACAGGTTTAGAACAAAAATAAATAGGCATTTACCGCGTCACTTGTTTAAAAACGCAGTTATATTGAATACAGGTGATCGTAAATAATGATAGCGCGACATAGAATTACGATAGAAATATTCAGATCTGTTTAAAATATTTACTCTAAAGCATAGTTCATTTATAATAAGGAATTCTTTAGAGAGCGATCCGATTCAACCTGGTTTTTTTTATATGAAAAATACGTTTTTAATTGCAACTTCTTGCATATAGACGGATAAGTAATTTCTATACAAAATATTATGCCTCCATTCACCCTTCGAGAGATAAACTAAAAAATCTCAGTCGACACAACCACGACAGCAAACCTCAACTTAATCGCTTCAGCTGTTTCGACATGAAAACGTAAAACACGGACACAAAAATTTACTTTCATATAATTTTCATAGTAACAAAAACCTTAGGGCAACTTTGTTTCGATAATACGTACTTTAGCATATCTGATGTTATCTATAACACTCTCCGCTCCAGAGACGTCAAAGATAGTAAGCAATTACGTTTACCGGAAGCTAAAGAGAAATAATATAATAAAAATCATTTCACCCCACACCCGACGGCAGCTAAGCGAGGACACTGCCTCTTTGCAGCGAGTGGATTGTAAATGGAAGTATGTACAGTAGGCACTCCTTAAAGCAAATACATATATTATATACATACATATTAAATTAAATTAAATTGTCATAGTGACAAAAAATAACTAGACCTATCACCCAGCTGCATGTAAATATTTTTGTTTACTTTTTTACCACCGATTTGGTGCTGACATGCCCTAAATGCAACCCGGCAACCATTTGAATAATTTGCCTATGATATTAATTGAAATTGTAAATTCAGTTAATTGATTTCTTATGAATTAATTGAATTATCTTGTTCTTTATGTGTCAGTCTTTATAATTGTCATAACGTTCATTTTATTTGACATGGAATCATAGTGCATAAGCTCGTATGCGTTTATGAAGGGTTTTATATTTTGACTAATATTATATTATAACAATTATATTTACCATATAATAAATATATCTATCAGAATGATAACTATCTCTATATAAAAAAACTTTCCAACACCTACCTTATAACTTCCGAGAAATAGCTTATATTCAATTGCAACAATATAACTATAGCTATCTAATAACTAGAATGTTCTAGAAAGGATTAGGGGTAAAAGCGAGAAATAATGAGCACCGCCCCACCCCACTCACCCCCTCGGTGGTGGCTTGAGCGAGTGGACGCTGTTTAATCGTGATTTTAATTGAGTAGTATACAGCTTAACAGTTATGCAAGCAGTCTGAATAGACAGAAGATATCTTAACAAAATATTACTTATTAATATAAATCATTAGTAAGTATCTAGGTAACATTTTAATGATAATCTTATCACAAGTTTTAATTGGAACTGGCCTATAACATTGTCTGTTTTCCTTCAGCTTTACTGTAGTGATACGTAGCGATGGCCAACATGCTCGAAGTTAACTACAAAAAAAAAGTACGAGGAGTATATATACTGAGTTTGTTACTTATACAAATAGTCAAACAATCAAACACTAAGGTAGTATATGTACATACTTATAATTATATATGTATATCTCACTGCGTTAAGGCGTATCCTAATCAAGAGTCTGAAATTCTAAATAGGAACACAAGAAAAGCAAACTACTAATAGCTTGTTAGGTACTTACCAAGCTACCGTCCAAGCTTTTGTGCACAGCTATAACTAAAACCGCTGAATAAGCATAATATTAATATACGGGGAAGTTAACTTTAATAAAATAATTACAACGAACATGAAATTCGCAAATGATTTTCTACCTATGTTAATAAATTTATCTTATTGGCGGATCAAAGCATTATTACCATACTCACATTTTTTAAATATTTTTACTATAGTATATTTTTTGTATAGTTTTTCAATAAAATTCCACACTATAATATAGTAGAACATAGAACAAATGCTAACAATATCTGCCAAACGATATCGACACGACACGACGGCGGTTTTTTGCCCATAGTGTAGTACATGGAATGTTTTGTAAAACACAGAAACATTTGCGGCGTAACTGCGCTTGCCGTGTACGCAATGCGACAAATAGCAACATGCAATCACATGAACTCCATCTGCGCTGTATAATTAACGTTAATGAGATCTATTCCGTGTGATTTCCCCAGACGTGTCTCAGTCATACCGAGGCTAACAAAACTGCACCTAACCCTTCCCCTGGCTGTCCATACATCGTGCTGTGTAAGGTGGGAATCGCAACCAACTTGGACCGGTATGACTTGAACAATTTTTACAATAGTGACCACAAACAGGTATTTCATATTGATAGGTGTGAGTGCTTATATTAATTTGAAAAAGTCTTGTAACCAAAAGTAACTACTATGGAGTTTTTCTAAATATATTGAGTTTTCTTAATTTCAACATATTTCCAAAACCAGTCTGAAAGGAGGCTGCAAATTATTCTGAATGTACAGAAATACAAAGCATTTATTTTAGTGTAAAATTAACATAATTGAAATAATAGGTAGTAGTAATATAGAAAAAATCAGGATAGGATGAATAAGAATTCATTTATTTGCACAAATATGGGCAGATAAATATAAGGTTTAAAAAAATTATTAGGTTGCGGAATTTCCATTGTAGACATACAAATATTAAAAAATTATAATATTAAATGCAATTAATAAAAAAAAAAATTGAAAGTAAATAAACAACAAACACAGATTTAACACACACAGATAATTTATCTATCCATCGTTCCAACTCACACAGACTAAATAATATAACTATACATAAAGTGGTTACAATCACAATGACTGATTATTAAACAAATATCCGTTTGTTCCAAAATAAGTACCTATATGTTTAACACTAGATGATTAAGCCATCGATTTATAATAAATCATAAAATACACAGTCGTTAGCGTGACAATAAAACTGCATAAATATGTTTCCCAATGAATCAAGTACACCACAGGCTCTCACCATCAACCAAGGTTGAATGCCTCAAGATATTAAGTCCGCCCCTTGTAAACCCTAGTTAAAGTTGATTGAATAAATAAAATAATTCCAGTATCAAGCTCGTTCATTCACGCTAGCAGTCTGAGTGTCGAAGATAAGGCCGACCGGGCGAACTATTAACCACGTTGTCTGGTGAATATGAAGCCGGTGCCACCGCGAGGACGGCCATTTAATGAATATTTGATCCTCCTGCAACTGGTCGCATACGACCCGGACACATTCGAATCAATTGTACACTGGTTCAGACAACAACCAGTCGGGAATATTAATATATTGATTCGGCCGCGAACAAAATTTGAATCGGAAAAGACGGCATCGCTATTTAGAACATTTACGAAGTATTAGGTATCCTAATTGACATAGATACTAGGTCAGAGCCAACTGCGGTCCTGTCCTTGTGATTTGTATGTGTGATTTGGTAAATATCAATAATTCATATTTATTATACGTTAATATGAGTAAAATGTCGAATCGAAGTTTCGTACCACTGAAATTAAGGAAAAAATATTTTGGTTTGTAAAGAATAAAAGCAACATGATAATGGCTCGATATTAACCGTTCATCTTTAGATATCTTTAAGCCAAATCGTAAATATATCTGTAATATTGAAGAAATTTATTTGTTAGGACTAATATGGAATGTTTCATATCCCAACTCGTCCATGCCACACCCTGCGCCAGTATAGTCACTTACCACTTTACACTGGTAAAGTGTTGTAATATCACTCAGAGTTATGTATGATATAATTTTCAGTCATCATCATTCAAATTTTATAAAATTACTAAATAAATAAAAAAAATAACCGTCACGCCAGGTCCCTAGCGGGGTAGGCAGAGAGCACCGAGTGCCAAACATCCCTGTCCTTACAAACCTGACGTGCTTGATCATCATTTAAAGTAATAAATAAAAACTATTAAAAATTCATTGAAGACAGACTGATACAGATTAAAAACAATAAATACATACAAAATGAAAAAGCAAAAATCAAACATTAATCATCTAATTCAATGTTTCCTTGTCAATTTCTCAACGCGTTATGTTCGTAAATACTATACGTTATTACTTAACCAGCTTACACCGATGTAATGTACGTGGAGCCTGCAAGAGTTACAAGAACAATGCTGCAGCTCATAGTCCATTACCGCTGGATTCCGATATTGGCCCGCGCCCCGAAAAACGCTAATCCATTTATTCAGGGGACGCGAGGCAAAGAAATAAATTCGCCTCAATTAGCATGCGACTCGATTCTGAAAGAGAAAAAAAAGCGAAATTGCTACGTAAAAAGTCGTAACTCAATTACTCAGATGAACCAATGTCGCAATAAGGCGTTCGTTAGCCGGGTGATCTTGGAGCATGCGCCGTGACCTGAGGTCGATAATGAGAGGACCTCTCGCTCTGAAGCTACATCACACATCCTCACAGTTTAACGTTCGCGTATTTACATACGCCCCCACATCTGCATATGCGCCCTTTAACCGTGACGTATGTGTAGCGCGCAGAGTAGGTACACCGTAGATCACATTCGATTGTTATCTCACGAGTCTTTTATGTTCGGGTGTTGTAAATGGTTATCAGTTGCAGAGTCAGGCATAAAAGAACTGTAAAAGAACAGCAACAAAGTAATTTACAGACGCTGACGAACATGTTAAACTTAAAACGGTTAATTAACATTTTTATTCAATATTTATCATAATTTTTCTCCTTTTTATTTTATTTGTCACTTTAGAGAAAATAGGTGACCAGAATCTGTAGAATCAAATCGAATGTTGAAAAAAATACTTTTCTCTCAACCTCTGTGCATCACGTGCTCTGTGGCTGAACACACACACAAGCACAAACCGCGTACCTATTCATGAGCACATGCACGCGCATATAGTGAGGTCTCGGAATTTGTTTAATGGCGTTCTTACATTGACATTAGTTTGTCGAGAGAAAATTTATGCGAGTTGGATGTGTAAGGGGTTAAGTTTACAGATGACTTGAAGTAATATAGTTTCTGTCTATTGAATCTTCTATTTCTAGCTAACTAGATATCTAATTGTATATAATAAAATTATTGGATTCTCATATTTTAGATTTCAAATGAGTTATATAGTTTTATTAATAACTAGACAAGACCGCACCCAAATATACGAAATCATTCCCTTAACGTTTCAAGAGAATCGTTAATATGGCGACATACATATCTGAAATTTGTGTGGTGCATAGATTAGCTTCCTGGATTTTCAATTGCCTTTCGCTTCTCGTTGCAATTTACTCTCGAATATTAAGTGCTGATCGCATTACGAGAAGACTTATTTTCGAGAAGCTGAAACTTTCTTTAAAACGTCAGCAAGCCTAATGAGAAATGCAAGAGAAAGAACTGCGGACAAAAGAAGATCTAGGTGTACGAACAATGCACCTACTTACTTACTTACTTTTGAATATCTTGCCGAGCGTCTTGTACCTACACTTATAACTTATAATGTTAACTATTCTCCTTTAAATTTTATGCCATCGCTACTTTTACAATGAAAACAACAATTAATAATAATAACATAATTTTATTATATTTCATATCCGCAGATAAAAATTAGCTAATATTTTTTTTATTGACGCTCTATGGCTGATTCCGTTCTGTGGCGTATGGAGCAGCAATGACCAATAGATAAGTAATTATTATATTCAGAATAGCGGAATCCGAAATTAATAATGTACTTAACTCTTTGCAGCTCCCGAACATGAAAACTCACACGGTTATGTAAAGCATCCTTCAAATATAATTTAATTGATCTTCTTCCGAACTTTGCAGTGTGTGCTTGAGAGAAACCAAGATTGTGAAATAAACATTTGTCAAGAATAATAATATTTCTTAATCACAGGTCGGTTGATAAATATCGAAAGATACTAATTTAGATATTTTTTCACTTGTCATGTGCTGATATAAAAATTATAATGAAGGCGTAATAAATAAACATATATGATTGTTAGTTGCGTTATACCATCGCGCCAGGTACATAACGGGGTATGCAGAGAGAATCATAATAAATCATAATAAGTAATTACATTTTCTTGTAATTGTTTGTCAAATTCGAATATGTTGGTTGCATTTAATAACATTTTTCTGCACTGTACTAGCATAGATAAATGAAACACTTTTTATTAGTGCTATGCTGCTGGCTAAAATGTCCCTAAAAATGCATAGGTATTGACTGAACAGACTTCCACGGTTAGATTTTTTTAACGAACACATAACACGAGTTTTTTAAGAGACTGATATGTTGTCTGTGTGTCTTTAGCAAGATATGCGTATTGAAAATGTCTTAATATTTCAACAGTTAATTAACTATTGTAATTCTGTATGTGTGATATGTATGCAAAAAATAATGTTTGCCCACACATATCGTCGAAGAGTAATGATTCGATTCAGACCCTATTTTTACCAATGTCTATTATGCTTTGATTTGTTTGAAAATATGATTGCAAATATATTTTATTTAAAATCGTTTTTTACAACGTAATTAGTAAAATTAGTACCTACTTCAGATGAATGGAGAGTAGATCTCAAAATAATAGTTAATTCTAGTTTTTTTGCAGCGTTTTGCTTTTAACGAGTCGATTGTGAGATTCAAGAAGTTCCTAAACTGAAAAGCAGCCTGAAGGCTGCATCAAAATATTCTCTGAATATAAATTATATTATATTCTACCTACGTACCTACATGTATAAAAAACAATAATTCAAAGCAAACTCTTAATACTAAATATGTTGGTATGGTCTTCTAGTAAACTAACAATTATAGCTATCATATTTAATGAAGATGTAAAAATCCTAATAGAACTTTTTAGGGAAACATAACTTTTGAAAGTTCCGCACGACACACGGCTGACGTGGTCGACGTGAGGTTATTTTATATTACAAGCGGGTAGCATTGTACCCCAAATAAATATGTACCGGACAAGTTGCACAAAACAAACTAAGTTCAAAGCACCATTTGTTTGAACAACATCCACGGTAATGTATGGAGATTAGGCGGTGGACAGACGCGCCGGGTTGATCCGGCATGATACATCAACGTCGCACCGGACAGTGGACACCCCCTTTATACCCGCCATCGGTTACTGGTTAACGATATGTGAAAAGAGACCGTGTTTTCGATATCAATATTCCTCTTTACTCGAGCAACTTTTTTATGTACTTTTATTATCATCTATGAATTCCACTGATAAAATATAACTTTTACTGGATTTACATCTAAGTTTAACATTACATTTAAAAGTTTTTATTTTGTAAGTTATTACATACCTATAAAATACAATAAACGTCACATTGTATATATAACATGGTGGTTTTTAATTATGACATGAAAAGGTCGAATGCTTTTAACATACATAAAATTTCCAAGTTACAAAACAAAACAGGCAAAATAATATTAAACATAATGAGTAAAATTTACAAAAAATAATTTTATACTTATAAAAATGTCAACAGAACAGTCGAAAGTTCTCGGAATTTATGTAATATGCTATAAACGGCAGGACCTTGTTAGAAATAATTTTCTTCAATATTCACAAGCCCGCTCCACACCTGTGCAGCCGGTTTCAAAGACTAATAGTCCCGCAGAGGTTCGGACACGCTTTGCTCGCCTAAGCCGCTTGTTACGTTCCAAGTGATGACACAAACATTTGTTGTGGTTGTCATTATAACAGGGTATTAATTGGCTACTTAGCGCCGGTCGCAACTTGTTTATTATGTTAAACAGGAAGCGCATCTATTTCTCAGATTATAGAATTAAAGATTTAGATAAGCAAACTCACTGTGGCTTCGATTTTTGTTTAGTTTTCTTTTATGCTGTTCTTTTATAATAGCTGTTATTTAATATTTAGCATTGCGTATAACACCTTAATTTTAACATTGACTCAATACAAATAAGGTGATCTTGAAGTGAGCTATTTTTCATATAACGCGGCAAAGCATAGTTGCCGGATATAGGCTTGATTAGATTAAACATCCATTCCGCTTTAAAATAGCTTTATTCATGACGACATTTTTCAAAAAAGTGATATTACACACGCAAAGTCTATAATGAATCTGTAACCGGATATCGCAGTGTAACCTTGTGATCCGGGTAAAGCAGAATATTTCTTAAAGGTGAAATGGGATATACAGCTGGTTATGTAAGACAAGGAGAGAAAGTGAGAAAGGAGTGAGTGCGGGTTCAAATCAATGGAAAAGTTTTATTCCCACGACGTATTCGTATGTATCAAACTTATGCAAATCGTCGCACCTGCAGTGGGAGCGCTCGTCGTTAAAGCGCTTATAAGCTTGCGCGAGGAAGCTGTGTTCGGCGTAAGCTCTTTATTAATAAAAATATGTCTGGAGTTTTGTTGCAGTACACCATGAAGTTCACGGCACTTGTATTAATTGACAGAGTTTTTATACATTGATAAGATATAAATATACGATTGGATATATTGAAACGCGTTTATGAAATGCAAATAATCGGAATTGTAAAACGGCGTTGCGATAATCTCACTACATCACGCTATTTATTAGAGTAGGTATATCTATTTATTATATACATCAAAGACGATATTTAAA
>DVPR01001003.1:0-11880 GCA_018239345.1 Oxynetra stangelandi | reverse complement strand
ATATATATATATATATATATATATATATATATATGTATGTATACATACATACATACATACATATATATATATATATATATATATGTATGTATATATATATACACATATATATATATATATATATACATATACACATATTCATTATTGTTTAAGTCGTTTATTAATTGTATTCGTTTCTATTTATGTTGTGATGTTGGTCTTCCACGTGTTTTGAAAAAAAAACAAAAACAATTTTCATTAAGTGAATATCTACTTATTTAAATATCTAATTGTGTACAGTGATTTAACGTTTAAGTGGAGCGATTTTAATTTGTGGTCTTTTTTTTTTGTTTCTTTTTAGCTACGGATGCCATGTTCGATCCATTTTATTGTATCGACTAGGAGAAGTGAGCGACGAACGGTAGAATAAAAAATAAAAAATAAATGAATAGTTTGTTAGTGGACTCGATATGATGTGTCGTACGTTTTTTTCTACGAAGTAAGTCGGTGCGGCGGTCGTCGTGGCCCCTGAATTTATAAACGAAAGCGGTTTTACTGAGTCAGCTCAAATCATTTAAAGATTAGATAAAACAATATTTATACTTTAATAACAAATCTCACTGTAAATACTAGAATTATTTCCAACTAGTTGTAAGTGTTCCCGGCTCTCAAAGTAATTAGGGTTTTTATTTAGAGAAATGCTAATATGATTATTTTAGATGAGAGGAGAATTTAGAGAAAAAAAAAGGAGAAATTACTAATTTATATACGTGAGACTTTTCGGCCAATACAAATGTTTATATACATATGTCAAAATTGTATTTTAAAATGATCTCTGGCGTTAATGGAATATAGATAATTGCTTTAGGAGTCTGGAAGTGAAAAAGAATTTATTAAATGTATAAATGTAAGAGATATTTTCGCACTGTTGAAATCTATCGTGATAGTTGTGTAGTGTACTTATACTGTGAGTTCACCTTCATGAAAATTCAATTCTAAATTAGTATTAATAATGAGGCCATTCGATGCAAAATTTGAAATTTACAACAAGGTGGCAAATTCAAGAGGCTCGTGCAGAAATTGTGGTGTTGTTTGTAGCATACGTATAGTTATATAAATATATATATATATATATAATAATAATATTTTTCTATTGTGTGCACAAAGATTGCAATTCACAAAGTAAGATTTACCTCTATAGCTTAATACGATAAACGACATTTCTATCGGGATCTACAGTTCTATCCCGTGATATCCCAAAATCAGATCGAGCCTCATACAAATCACAGCAGACATAAAATTACCGGACACCTCGAAGAATACGATACGATACGATACTTTTGTTTTCCATGAAATTCTACCAGAGCTTGCCAACAACGAACATGTTTTTCTTTTTCTTCATGAGAGTGTTAATGAACCTTTTGAATTTTCTTGATGTGATACGTGATAAGTGTTTGTGGTCAATTGGTCGTGCGTTGTTATCATTCTGTAGTTGTTCAAATACGGATCCCGTTGTTACCAGTTAGGAGTATTGCTGCACTTTGCACTTTATCACGAAACAAGTTACGAGTTTTTTCAACAATCGATCGCTCTCACTGGCGTCCATCGTTGGCGCGAGTGAGACGGACTGCGCCGATTCGATCCGAAATATTAATTCGATTATATATTCGCTGGTTTTTATTTTATTTTTTATATTATTGTCTATTTTTATCAGATTTGTCTGATTCGTTTCTTTTTTAAGTTTCCTTTTGCTTCGCTTTATTATTATAACATTATGTTCAGGTTTTGTAGAAGTAAATAGTGTTGCTTTTATCGATTCAATTGACTATTTTGAAAATTATATTGTTTTTAGTATACATTTTTAATATGCAGCAACACCTATCAGCAGTTCTATTGTCGATTGCGTTTTATTACTTTTCAATATGCGCATGAAAATATATACCTACTTGTATAAGTTACTAACGCACCTTTCTACATGTTATAAAGTTGTTTATACGTTAATCGATAACAGTAATTACGATTTTAAACATACTTTAATCCACTCGGTAGATCTTTTACTATGAATCACGCCAACAATGTTTTATTTAGATAGGAAATTTGGACTAAGTCCAGCTTTTTTTTTATACAGATGTTTCATTTTGATCTAACGTATTATTTTCTCTTGATAATTTTATTAAATTTGTGCAATGGCAACACAGCCTAGTTAATTAATCTTTATGCAAGTGAGGGAGATTTTTTTAAATAAAGATTATATTCAAATTATACTATTACTTGCACTTAAATTTATTAAGAAGTATATTTTGTTGGAGTATTTTGGTCATAGTGAAAAATTAATGGTCATGTTTGTTTTATATATGCTTATAATGGTTTGTAATAATGTTTCAATTTGCTTTGATATCGTCCATTTCTTTGAGTTTGCCTTGTTGATATTGAGTTTCGCGTGAATGTCTTGTAGTATTAATTTAATAACAAATATGAAAATCTTAATGCTGCATATCACAAGTGCCCTATTGACTTTCAGTCCTTCGTCGGATGGAATTTGCCTAAATTAATGACACGCATCCAGGGCTTTGTCAGTCAATAGACTATGGGTGATAAGCAGTTATTTTAGACTGAGTTAACTTTGTTGCATGTAACAGGTTATAATGTTATGTTTTAAGAAATATTATTAATTATTTCAAAAGGTCATTTTAAATGAAGCATTTCATATTCGTTATTTATTATTCCTTCTAAATAAGGCATTAGTCTAATTGTTTAGTCAAACTGGCGTAAATGTAAATATATTATTTAGAAGGTTTATTTAGATTTAAGTGTTCAATTTAATGTATACTAGTTTGAATGTGACAGGCGGAATCGCAATGAGACTAATGGAAAGCGGTTATCAATCATTGTTTCATATGCGAAATGTTTTTGAATATTTATGAATCCAACTAATGAACCAATAAATGAAAGCACCATAATTTAGATATATTCAGAATTCGAAACAAAATCACTGTATGCAGGGATTAGGCATTCAACCCATAGTAATTTGGACAGATTGTTCAAGCATATTGGATCATTGTACGAACTTACGTTAAAACATAAAAACCTCGTAAACACACGTGTCTTTTATTTCAATGCATTCATTAATTATAACTAAATATTTTAAGTCTGCCTGTGAATAAAAAATTGGAATTTGATTCGCTAAACTTTTGGTTTAGTATTAGTGATGGTGGTTTAAGGTTGGGGTCGAAGAAAATTGCAAAATAGAAGTTTAATTTGGATGGAACCATTCTTCAATGACACATGGGACCGGATATGCTATATAATCCTAATGATTTGCCCATAATATTCACAAGAGTAGAGCTAGACGGTCTGTTGCAATGGGCTCCTATTACTTTGTCACAGGTAATAGTTTTCAATATTGATTGCATATGACACACCTTGAAAACCATCAGCGGTCAATCTAAAGCAGAAATAGGTGAAATTAAAAAAGCAGAATAAATATTCACTACTTATATTCAACACTTAAAACTATTTTTGAACAGTGACTTCCGGTTCTTCCATTTTTATCAGCAGTTCTGGATTGTCTTGTTCAAGCAATGATAAAGCGCACTGGAGCTCCCCATCATCCCCCGGGTCCGTTATGATTAGAAATTTCAAGGCTTTCATTCTTGCAAGAGCGTGAACTCCACCAATACATAAGTTACATCCACTTATGTTTAAAAATTCTATTGTAGTACCATTTTGACCCGCAATCCTATCAAGGCACCAGACATCTACATGTTTGTTATTTTTCAGTGAAAGCCATTTTAAAAAATGTAGACCCGAAAGATTCTGAAGACCTTCAAACCTAATACCATTGTGATGAAAATTGGTACAATCAATGGCTTCTATAAAGTAGCCTTCTGTGTAATGATCAGGAAGTTTCTCTAGTACTTTAATATCATTTAATATCCAGTGCTTTGTATCTTTCAATCTGAAAAAATGAAACATTTTTACTGTACATAATAAACCTTACATTAGGTACATATATTCAAAATATATTTTAAAGATTCATACTCGCATGAGCATGCTTAGGCAAACAAGTAACAATGAAGTCTTGCAAAGCCTAGAATATCTTGAGGGGAATTTCCTTTGTCCGTGTATGCTAGTATGGGACATTAGTTGATGATTGTAGCGTGTATATTAGAACAACATATAAATCACGTTTAGTACACGCCTGTGAAGTGTAAACTACATTTTTTTACAACTTTGTTACCTTACTGCTGCGTGACGATAGGCGAAAAAGTGCACCGCCGCTAAATTGGAACCCAACGATGTCACACGCTCCGGTAGATACCTCTGATTTTCGATCTCTTGAACAATTTTCATCTTAGCCCACCAATTCCGAATGTCCTTGAAAGTTAGATTTGGCAAATGTTGCATAGTCGCAAGTACATCCATACTGGGATCTTTTTGAACAAACAAGGAAAATTTAGAGGTCCATTCACCGTCACGTTGTATCCAAGGTCGCCTCCATTCAGGGTACAGTTTCCCATGGACTTTACGAGGCTGCTTCCCTGCTTCGTCTCGTTCATAAATAGATTTGGGTTCACAGTAACTGCGAGTCCAGTATGTATTATAAATACATCGGATAAATTGTTTAGGTTTCAAATTAAAAGACATATTTGAGCAGGGAAGATATTCAATGTAACTTTATGAAATTAAGTCATTATGAACCTCTATTTAGTTGAAGGCAAAACATAACCTTATTTTGAATAATACATCGCATAAACTGATAAATGACAATGAAAGTGACATTTGACATATCTCTGCGATGATACATAAAGGATACAGCTTCTGAAATATAATTATTAATGATAAGTAAAATAATATTTAGTAACATATTTGTTACATTGTATGTGATAAGTGTTAACACCATATTATGGATTATTTATTTAAATAAAGTAATATAAGAGTCTCTTTCACTAAGCAAAAACATTAAGAGCGATGTATACCTAAATAGGCAAAAAGATTCTTTTCAGACCATTGATAATAAAAATATATTTCAATTACAAAACTTTCTAATTATTGGCACACACGCCTTGCAACAATATATACGCAATCGGTTGGTGGAGTAGGTCGTTTTGTTGCTTCATGCGAAAGGCCCAAGTGGATGATTATTGTATATCCTGAGTAATTTATATTATTATATGAACAATGTGATGATCGCATAAAATTTGATCATCACTTGCGCTTAAAAAAAATTACAGATCTATAATTATATATTGGATTATTATAATACATTTTTGTAGCTATTATTATAATCGGAAATTGATTTCTTTTTTTAACACATATATTCCATGCCAGAGCTTGTCGACATTTTTTAATAAACATGTAAAAAGAAATGTATTGTGTGTTTTGTAACCTAATGACAAAACTTAGTTTTACCTGTAATAAAATTATTTCGCTTTCTATCAGGTATAAAGGTAGCACTTGTAATGATTAGACTTTAATCTAATCGCCGGCATTATGCGAGAAGCTTGCAGTTCCCGGGACAGTTCGTTAATCTTACACTTGAGGCAGAGGCTCGCGGCACCCAAAGCGGGAAACCCGGGATTACATTAGGCTACTGCGCAGACTTAATTGGATAATTAGATTGTTTTTACACAACATTACTGATAAGATAAGAGATTAATGGTTTGAAAGGAAGACCTTAGTAAAAGAAAAGGAAAATAAATAATAGAGTATACATTTGTTAAAAAAAGTATTCCGGCAGTCACACAATGAAATAACGGCCTTTTCAACAAATACAGAAAATGTAATTATAAGCTTATTTTATCTTAAATTAATATGGCTTGAGCAGATTTTCATAGTTAGGATCCTGATATTGAGAACAATATAACAGTTTATTAAAATTTCCCGACCATACATGTATTGTGTTGGTACTGGATATTTTTTTTTGTTTTTATGTCATGGTCATTACTTTATAGCTGAAGGTCAGAACTAAAACTTCAATTGATAATTTATATTATAATAAAACGTTAAGTAGGTAGGTAAACCATAAAAGCGTTGTGGTTAGGTACATATATATGTATGCGTTCATGTTCGAGTAAGAGAACGTGATGAATATAAATGAATTCAAACGCAAGGTTTGATTTGCCACTTGTGTAGTATGCCGTATTATTGTTATGAAAAACCTACGTTAGCTTTTTGGAAAAGGCTGCATAAAAAGGGTTTCATTAAGCGGCTTACTTACCACTGTATATTTAACGCGCCTTTGGTATGATTAGCTACCGTGCCGACAACGGACCATATGTTCACTTTAGGGGCGTCGCGCATCTGCACACTCGTCTCGTTGATGGTCTCCCACTCCCGCAGAAAATAGGACTGCCCTCCTCCAACGATCAGGAGGACGCCGTCGACTCACTGTAGTCCTACGGTAGTGATGACGAGAAGCTCAACACCGCTTCAAAGCGGGTTGAGTGGCAGTTGACCTCCTGAGTATGCCCTGGTGAATAACGAGCGTCCTCGAGACCCGAATCCTCCCTTCCCAAGTAGCGCAGTTCGCCGCGGCTGGTTGGTTTGTTTCTTCATTACATTACATGTTAAGAAAATCTTATAAAGACTCGTCTAACAACATCCCGACTTACAAGTTATAGTTGACAAATGGAAACTAGATGCTAGTTCACTGCTTGATACCGAGAGGTCGATTAATTTTTGTTTGCTCTCGTTTGGGGCGTTTGCCATCGCGCTGTGGTTGGTCGGAGCATGCGAAGAAAACTTGTACCTTACATGTGGTCTCTGTATATGTCGAAATATAACTTCTGTTAGATCATAGACACATTAATATAATTGATCTCATTTGAAAGCGTAAAACTTATCTAGAATTTCAAGCAGTGGATTATTTCGAGATTTATTTTCAATATTGAAACAGTTTAAATCGAACGTTTGTGTATATCTTTTTCCGTTTTAGTATGACTAAGTAAAATGAATTTGGGTACAAGTGTTGACATAGATATCTAAGTGTTTTTTTTTCTATTATGCCAGGACGAGTGACGTATTTTCGTATAATGTAAGATGGCTCGTGGAGCAAACATAATACACACACTATTGTCTTACTAATCTTGTCTCTAAGCACAGGCAAGTTTTAAGCGAGCCATTTCAAACAATTTCTGTTAGAGATTTCCCAACAGACAGCTACTGCATCTTTTGGAAATTTCTCATATAGTGTTCCAAAAATTGAATCTGAAGAGTCATTTTAACTTTGTGGAGATACAATTTCGGTGACTTCAAGATGTAATTTATTTATTTATTTAATGTGCCAACAAAGTAAACACTAACGAAAACAATGAATTCAGAATACAAGAAACAAGCTACGCGCTACTTCAATTATAGGCACAAATAATATTCAAAAGAAACACTAACAAAAAAAACAAAAAAGCTCCTTACAAAAATTAAATTACAATTGATGTTATAGTTACATAAAAATATTACAGTTACAATTTAAATTAAGATGGCAAATTACAAAAATTTATATAAATAAACTAGTTAAGTAAAATGATTTAATATGATTAAATTTGATTAAAATTGGATTTCATGTTCTACATTAAACTTGTAACATATAACTGAAGTAACGTGTAGATGAAAATAGATCAAGGAAGTACTTACATAGATATAGTACTGAGTATGGAAATGCCAGTGTTTTATTTTAGATGAAGCTTTGTGTGTGAGATGATTAAAAAAAACTTGATTTTAAGTGATCATCGCTCAGTTTTAACCCCAGGGCGTACCGTCGCAAGCACCTTTCAGAAATTCGGAATCACTGCAGGACCTGAAACACTTGTTAAACATGTTTATTTCGTTCACGGCTACAATAAACAAATATTATATGTACTATGACTGAGAAATGACACTAACGTCTACAAACAAGGAACAAACAAGAGTTTATAACAAGACATGTTTAACAAGGAAAGTAAACAAAGATGTCGTGACGGAGAACTACAGACACGACAGACGTACGAGATTCTGGAGAGTTTCTTGTATTTGTAGTAAAAGTTTATTTTTAACATATTGAGAACTCTACTTTGCCGTCAGTTCTGAGTCAATATAAGTTATGAACAATCTACATTGCGAAAATAAGATTTCGTATATCGTAGGGGTAATGATAAAAAAAAATTGTAATAAATAATAATAAAATATTATTTGAGTTTAATCTTCTTTATTTTGTTTAATTTAATCGATATTTAGGTCGTCATTCGTCAGCTCCAGTTCTTTCATTCATTCTTGAACGAAAATATTTTTGCAATGGCTTGTAACACAATTATGAAATTAAATTAATATGTATATGTTACACAATAATGAAATTAATATAATATTTTTTTAAACTCTTTATAAGAGAATCGATCAGTTACTAAGTGGTAAAAAATGTCATACCCATGTTTGGTTGTGGAGGACGAAATGTTTGAGAGACTGTCTCTTGTCAGAGAATGAGATACGTGGTATATTTCTTGACTAAGAGAATCGCAAGCGTTTGAGACCGGTAGTGGGTTTACGAAATTTCCAAATAAATTAACCAGAGTTATTCTTGCACGTTGTCGCTTGAATTTTTAGAGACAATTTCGTTTACGTAATTGAATGGACAAATATGCGTATAAAATTACTTACTTATTACTTAAAAACGTAAAATTATATTTCTAAAAGTAATATTATTCATTTACTTTCACGATATTTTAATTGCAAAATTCATCCTTGCGTATTAAACTCAAACAAATAACGTCCATCAACATTATTTTAAGCGCGAACAAACACGATACTTTTTTATATTTCGGAGGTGTATTTTTTAAAGGGCAGTGAAATATCCTTATTCACTCCGGACATCGAATAGGTCATTATTTTCATTGCAATTGTCGCTATAAACGTCGAATGGTTGCCAATAAAGTTGTTAAAGCGTGCAATGCCTATTACCGGCGCCATTTTATTGAAAAAGTTCGCGTGACTTCGCAAACGACGTTCCGTTTATAGGCAGCTGGGAGTAACTTATTTTTTGTTTATATTTCAGATAATAAGGGCTTAAGCTGTGGCTTGGCTCATCTTCAGATGCGGCGTTCTACACGCGGTTATCGCACCTCTTAAGAAATGGTCAATATTTTAATATGTTAAATGAATGTTTGACGCAGTTTTAGGTGCACGCGTGGTGGGGTCCATGCACTGTTTGCATTTCGACGGATATCTGCACATAGCCAACTAGGATAACTGAGCCTTTGGATCCTATACCATTACCACGTTTTGTAGAGATCAATTTGTTGTTGCCATGATAATTGTAATAATGCAAACAATAACTTATAGAAAACAGTAGATGAAAAAGCGGCACTGTTTAAGTGAAACTGAAAAACAATAAGTTAACTGCAACGGAGCTGCGAGGAAATTCAAGATAATTGCAATCTTCATTTTCCCCACCTTGATTCGAAATTAACTTCGTTGAAGCCATAATTGCTTCTGCTTCAGACGACGTGCTTTATTATATCTGATAGTGTCATAATATGTAGTTATCTATTATATCAGTAGTTAAAATGTTTTTTTATATAACAGGAATGAAACAAAATTTATTTGGTATTCAATGTTTTTGGGATCTGACGTTTCGAGTTAAAAATCCTTTAAATATGGCTTTCTTTACTTTTTGTTTTTCAAGTATTTCTTGAAGTATTGAAAAATGAAAAAAAAAATGAAATTGAAAGATTTTTGTTTGGTATCAACATATATTTTTAATTAATTAGAAAAAATGGTACGATAATAATATGATCATGCAAACCATAATTATTATATTGCGCACCATTCCTATAAAAATTCAATTAAAAATTAATGAGTTCGTGACTGCTTAACAAATGGCTTTTTGTTTTGTTAATGAAGCTTTCACATTATAAAAATGAGTAATTATCACTACGGCGCATGAAATACATATGTATATCTTTTTGAATATACCCGAATATATATAGAAAATACAACAAAAAAATGCGTCAATAAAGTACCTTAATAATTTTTAAACTAAAAATATTATGTGGAATGCTCAGTTGAATTTCGCATGTAAGATTACAAAGATCTAAACTGAGATAGTAATAAAATATCCTGCAAAGATATAAAAACGTTACTGCAATACATAAGGAAATATTTTATACACTAAAATATTATTTAAAGTATTCATATATCAACATGAATTTTCAGTCAAAACATTATCAAAATGCAGGTATATTTTAAAGATGTATAATAAATTTAAATTACATTTTTGTGGTATGCGGTAACTAAATATTTAATACATTCAAGTGTATGCGGTTGAATTTACTTCGCATGTAGTTTTCCAAAATAGTAAGAGCTAGTTCCTTTATGAAAAATTCCTAAAATGAATACATTAAAGAGCTCCGAGTATAGTGGACCCAGACGGTTGCGGAATTCGGCGTGCTAGCCCCCGCTCCGGCAAAGTTATTAAACCAAACAAGTACTTAGTAAATAGAACTTAGTGAAAATAACTTTTGTGTAAAACAAAATTAACCTTTCTAAAAGGCAATTTGAAATTACCTACATTTTACTTTGTATAGAGAAACATTTTGAATTATTAATTTATCTTTGTATGTTAAATTTGACGCCAAATACATTATTAGGTAGGTATTGTGACACCCCAGATTAAATTAACTTTGCTGAATTAATTTGTGATAAATTATATCAATATGAGAAATCTAAAGTCAAATGTATAAATTAAGCATGTTTCTCGTTTCAATCGTCAAACTATTATTACAGAATGTGTGGAATGTGTGAATGTATAAAAGAGCTGCGTAGCATTATCTCACTGTGGCTGCGGTCTGGCTTTAGAGAAGTTTTGTCTTGATTAATTTTTTTAACAAATTTTCGCAAAATCATAATTAAATCACGTATGTAGTGTGCTCTTTAAAACAATGTCACGTTAAAATAAAACATACATATATACGAACAACTCTTTGTTCAGATCGTATACGACTAGCAACATTTTTGAAGATGTTTCAATCAATCAATGATAAAGTATTCATTACTTTATTAATTTCTGATGACTAAGTATATTGGGTACTATTATTAATTTTCAGTGCATTTCTGTTCGAGACCTACTGACGCGGTTCCACACGCTTTTATTCGAAGATCGGCTGCATAGTTGCAGCGTAGATTCACGAATCAAAATATTATATTCACCCAGATCAATAGACTCAATCCATATCAATTCAATAAGCACAATAGAACCTGTCCGCACGTCGGCGACAAGGACATATCATTTGTTATTGTTAATTACTAAAGCCGCGAATGAGTAATAGTTCAAATCGCGCCATTTGTAATTGGCGAATTATTCAGATGATTTATAGAAGCGGGCTCTATGGGCCGCTGTAAATCTGAATGATATTACTGCTGTGCAATAAATAATCGTTGACGCGTCTTCCGAGTTATGTCAACCTATAGGGAATCCGTTCGTCCTGACAACAGGGATGTAGAGTAAATTCGGATATGTATTGTAATAAAATCGATATGGACAAACAAAATCGCGGATTAACGTACGCTGTTGTCTTATTTGTTTTTATTATTAGGCTTAGAGTAAAATTATAATGACTTATTACAATTTATTATTCTAATATCCGATTGGCTTCCCGTTTGACTTGGGTCAGCATCTGTGCGACACCTTTAAAAACAATTTAGCAATGTAAACACATTCTCGAAAATACAATTAAACGTTAAAATTGGACCTAGTAGCTTCTCAGTATGATAACAGCGTTCTTTTTAATTTTATTGCATTGCCCATCTTTAAGTTCTCAACGCGAAACTGTCTGGCCATAAAAGTTGGTATCTTCTCATATATAGGGTGGGCCTCGGAGTTTTGCGAATTTGAAATCGCCATAGCGTTGGAACGGGGGAGGGGAGAGGAGTGCG
>DVPR01001002.1:0-11881 GCA_018239345.1 Oxynetra stangelandi | reverse complement strand
CGGAGGCTCTTGACTCCCCCATCTTCTAGAGCCCGACCTATTTGGTCGAGATAGGAGAGCCTTGGCCTACCCTACCCTACCCTCGACACCTACATCCATCAACACTCACGTTGTATATCCTTTTCGTCATTCTTTCATCATCAAATACATCTATATCTATCAAATACATATATATACATATATATTTATATAGATTATTTTGACACAGTTGTGCCAGCTGTTTGATGAACTTCCTTCCGAGGTGCTTATACTGCACAATAATAGGGAGTTCTTTAAATGCACCGTTAAAAGTTTCCTTCAAGGCAGTCAACACACTGTTAGCTCTGGTGTTGCTAGGGTCTATAGACAACGCTGACAACTTATCTTCAGATGGGCGGCCTGCCTGTATGCATGTCTTTTAGAAATAAAAAGGGCACACAGACACATATGGTTTTAATCTGGCAGTAACAATTCAAGGGTGCGGTGCTGACTGACATTTGTGTCTAGTATGTACAATATTTTTAACAACCTACATGCAATGTATTTCTTTGTCCAGTCGACGTGGAGCACTCGCATGTGAGGTTTCTCGGCAACCTGGTGCTCAACCTGTGGGACTGCGGCGGGCAGGAGGCTTTCATGGAGAACTATTTCGCCTCGCAAAGAGACAACATCTTCAGGAACGTTGAAGTTTTGATATACGTGTTTGATGTGGAAAGTAGGGAGTTGGAAAAGGATTCACATTACTACCAATCATGTTTGGAAGCTATTTTACAGGTACGTTAAGTGGTAGTCTGAAAGTGTTATATATTGTTATAAAACATATTTGAATACAATGGAAAGACTTTTTTATTATTTTTGTATTAATTTTTTGTATAAACACACTCCCTTCCAGAATTCACCGGAAGCACGAATATTCTGTTTAGTCCACAAAATGGACTTGGTAGCAGAGGAGCAACGAGAGGAGATATTTAAAGAACGCGTTGAAGACCTAAAAAGGCTCTCCAGACCGCTGGAATGCACCTGCTTCAGGACTAGTATTTGGGATGAAACTCTGTATATGTACGCAATATCTAGTAACTTTAAATTTGTTTAAGTTCGCATACTCTGCTTAATAAATTCATACATGACTTAGCAGCTCCAACTAATAATTAGTCAGCTTTTGTAATTATTATTTTGAGTTTGAAATTTGCAATTTGCAATAGCCATCCATTCCTAGAACTATCTATTGATTCCTATAACTGTCCATTGATCCATATTGATTTTAAATGATATGAATCAAATCCATCATCCAATAGATCAAACATATATTGATAAAAAAGATTTAAATATTTGGCATACTGGACAATGGAGATACAGTTTTGGCTTCAATTCTCAGCCTTGACAGATCTAAATATTTAATTAAGCTATCTATTCCAATAATGAGTGTTTAGGTATCTATTATCAATATCTTTACGGCCAAATTTTGGTCACACACTAGTCGGTACCTAATAACAAAAAACCTAAACCAACTGAATGGCCACCGAAGATGTTTTATTATTTTCCAGGGCGTGGTCGAGCATAGTGTACAAATTGATACCAAATGTTAAGGCGTTGGAATCGTCATTGAAACAGTTTGCAGCTATAGTGGACGCGGACGAGGTATGATGTCTTTCACCTTTACATAACAATGAGATTGCAAATGTATACTGAAATTTTGTTAACAATAACTATTTTGTGGCTCATTTAAAAATAGAAAAATCATGTGAATCTAAAATTGTACAGCGTTTACTTTAGCAATATAGTGGAGAAATAGTATAGTAGTGTTTGAAGAACGCTGACGAAGCACATTAGGTTTGTAAGGGCAAAGATATTTGGCACCCAGTGCTCTCTGCCTACCCCGTTGAGGACCTGGCGTGATGATATTTTTATTAGTTATTTGAACATCAACATATTCCTACTTTAAAAGACAAATATGTACATTTAAGAAATAGTTCATAATTATGTACTATATTTTCATTAGTCTCGAACATCGTCGTTGATATGATAGATATTTGACCATGCGTTTAAATGTATACAATATTTTGTCACCACTAAATAGTGAAGCCAATGCGTGGTGGGTCCGTCGCAGGTGCTGCTGTTCGAGCGCGCCACGTTCCTGGTGGTGTCGCACTGCCAGCGGCGGCCGCACCACGACGCGCACCGCTTCGAGAAGGTCTCCAACATCGTGAAGCAGTTCAAGCTGTCCTGCTCCAAGCTCGCCGCGCAATTCCAGAGCATGGAGGTGCGTGTCATTTAGCTATGTAAACATTCAAATGTCATTTGATGTCAATTTTTTTCAATTCAAATAGTCTTTGATTTTTTTTAAACATTCAAATATTATTTTATTTTTTTCAAACATTCCCTCGGGGGGTCTTACTTAGGTCCTAAACTGTCCATCCTGTGTATCGCACGTGTTTGCAATTGCAGAAATGTACCATTTTACACGTCATTCCAGTAACTTCCATAATTGTGATCTTACCGCCGCCATACAGAAATAGGTTTGTTAAGAAGTTACTAAAATTGTTTTCGTTCGTTTGAAAGGTCCGAAACAGCGTCTTCGCGGCGTTCATAGACGGCTTCACGAGCAATACGTATGTGATGGTTGAAATGTCCGATCCGAAGATCCCGTCCGAGGCCACGCTGATAAACATCAGGAACGCGAGGAAACACTTCGAGAAACTCGAGAAAGTGTCATCGAGCGCGCCCAGCCAGTACCAATGATGAACTGTAGATATTCGAATATTGTGCTCGTCACGCGTAATGGTGTTGCCAAGGCGAAAAATCCGCTCTGTTCATTATAATCTGTGGTCGTAAATATCGTCGCAACGAAACACGTCGAAATCACCTCAATGACGTGCCGCGGTACAACGTGACGGATGAAACTCGATGCTCCCAGTCCGCCACAGCGAAGGGCGATAGGTGAAATTTCAACGGTGTTTTAAAATTATAATTCATATTATATTTTATATATATTGATTATTTACTTTTAAAATTTTTAGGAGTTAAACAATTTTTTTCATATTTTATCTATTCGACAATACCATACCATCGTCATTAACGGTCAAATTTTAGATTAGAATAAACAATAAGAAATATAATATATAGTTTATAATGTGTACCTTTTTAAAATGTTGCAAGCTTTAAAAATATTTATGTGCCACCAATTGAATTGTTATAAATGTCCCATGGCAATAACGACATGTTTGTGTCTATTTGTTGAGAATTGGGTGAATGTGGAAAATTGTAACACAAGTGTAATTATCTTCAAAATTTTATAATATATTTCACGTTACATATCTGTAATAAGCTTTTTTGTTATCTAACATTCTTTGCTGGTTTACCATTTTTCATGGGTTAAATCGATATAGGACAATTCAAGGGGTTTTAAAAGAATCATAGAGCCCTTGGAAATAGACTACGCCGAATCGGCGCACTTCCACCTAGTCCTGTGCCTTCTGAATTCAATGCATCAAGAATATTACCAGCACGTTTCTCCAATGGTCATCACAAGATTGATCTCCCGTACGTAACCAGATAGGTCTACCGACCGAAATACTTGAGAAAAAATAAACCCAATTTAGAATCTCCATATTTTTGAAGTTACATAAAATAAACGGCGTTTATTTAAAATGAGCATACGTAAAATATACTGTTATCTTCTAACTAAACATCGTAACATATGATCAATTATTCTAATGGCTTACAAATTTTCGAGCTGTGTTTTTTTGGTTCGAAAAGAAGAAAAAGTTGTCATATCTTGATCAGCAATATTTGTTCTATGCATGTCGAACGACGAAAGTGTTGCCACTCTTCAGTACTGAGATGGTCGCCTCCAGTATACTTGAGATTCATACGAAGGCCACTGGTCCTGGAAAGTGCCTTCACTTAAACAACTGTCCAAGCGCCCTATTGCAAGCCCTATTTACCAACGACAGCAAAAAAAGCCAGCTCCGCGTATGGCCTTATTCAGCATTGTAAATTTGCTTAACATCACCACAAATGCTTAGTGTTAAATTATATTCTAGATAGTTAAGTAGCTAGTGTAATATTGTTCTGTGCCTAAAACAGCTTTGTTGTACCTTATCTTAAATCGACGACTGTGATTTTGTTTGTTTTGGTTTACTAAATATAAGCTAACAATATAAATACATACATACATACATTCGTATTTTTGACTGCCTCAAGTGATATGTTATGATAATTTTAATCATTTTATTTAACGGATTTCGGGAAAGTTATTCAATATCCAATTCGGGATAAACTGCGTTATTAATCAAATTACCCATAAATATTGTTTTTATTGCTTAGTTAAAGAAATTGATTTTTGAAAGGATATATATATATATATATATATATATATTTGATAATTGATAAACATTTTACCAATTTTGAAAATTAAAGGCCTGGTCATTTTCATGAGGCGTCATGACTTTAATATCCACTAGAAAGGTGATGAAGCATCGGTCACTTAAGTCACCGATGACTTCAGTGTTACTGAGGTTTCGATATGGTTATCTATGCAAATCGAACACTTATTATTATTTTTTAATCGTCATACATAAATCAAAACGCTTACTTTTAAAATTATCTGAATTCACTCACAAAAAAAAATTTTTTTCATTACTGCACAATATAATGAGACATGTATTTGGAATAATGAGAATAGCGTCAATATTTACATAATTATTATTATACATAATAATGGCGCTATGGTACCGACATCTATGGTTCGCTTCAGTACTATATTCCGCAACTTTAATGTTCTGACTGGTTCTTTCGCGCAGTGGTTAGTTGGACCACTAAACCTAGGTTCGTGGGCTCGATCCCCACCCAAGACAAATACTTGTATGATGAACAGAAGTATTCGTTCTGTGTCTGGGTGTAAAGGAAAATATCTCTTTAAGTACATGTATATTGTGTATTTTATCAGCCGTCTGGTTACCATAACACAGGAACTTCCTAAGTACCTACTTTGAAAACAGATGGCCGTATGTGGAGATGTCCCAAGATTATTTTTTTTTGATAAAAGAGTTCATCCACTACTCAGTTACCATACCGCATTCCACATTAAGTCATAGACATGGTTTTTATATCATTGTAAAGTTTGTCCCTTTTTGACGATGATTCTATGCGCCTTCAAATGAATAACACGTACTCGCAACCACTACAACTATTTGTTCACTAAGTACCTATTAGTATAGTTTTAGAACCAATTAGTATAATTTCACGAGAGATTTTGACGAAAGACTCTTTTTTCCTTTTCCTTAGAAAAGTCGTGGAATAAAGGAAAAGGAAAACTGTAATATTTCTAATTAATTGATTTTGAATTTGAAAACATAGATTATTTATTAATAAATAAAATAAATAAATAACCGTCACGCCAGGTCCCTCGCGGGGTACGCAGAGAGCACGGAGTGCCAAACATCTCTGTCCTTGCAAACCTGACGTAATTGTTAATTTCCATATTTATTAATTGTTCTCTAAAACTATATTATTAACAAAACAACATGTATCGAAAAATAGAAATATGTGATGTTCAGTCATAAAGTCAATTATTATTCTGCTTGCACGTTAAATGGCGCGCTTTTTGAAGGTGCATGTCAGAATCTTGCGTCAAAATGAATGATTAATACGCAATCATTTCGAAAGCTTTACGTTATTAACATTGTTATATTTATTGATAATAATATTATTTCAGCTAGAAATGTCATTATAAATCTCAAATGTATGTAAACATATCACAAAATTTATGTTACACAACTAACTTATAAATTAGTTGTTCATTTGCCACTGTTATGTTCTACTTGTTTTAAAATATTCTAAATATATTATATATGCTTTACAAAGATTTGGTTTTTTTTTGTAACTTATTATTAACGCATATGAACGGTAAATTGAACTTCAATATCAAAGGCACGGTGAACATTAAAAATAGCTTTTAGTACCGGGTTCGCTTGAGTAAACTAGAATTCAAATTGTGTAATGTATGTAGGTACTAACAAAATAATTTATCTCAATTACAAAGTGAATTTCGCCTGCAGTAACCACTTTGTAAATTTCCTTTAGTAAAATTCATATTTTATTTCACGTGGTTACACGATTTATTGAATTATCGACTTTTATTTAGTACAGCAAAAAACATACGTATGATAATGAATATAGTTGGGCTTCGTTTAAAAATAACCCTATTACATTAGTGTTTCAAGATGATTTCCGGCATATTAACTCCACAGTTGACTCGTGAATGATTTAATTTAATAAAATGTATATATTTAAAACCCCACAATACGATTAGCATATCGCATATCGATTAGAAATATTGTATCGAATGAAAATTTCAAAATGTTCATAATAAACATTATATGTACGATGTTACCGGAAGCAATCATAAACAAACGCGAGCGCGAGCGCTATATAATGCTCAATCTCCTTGCCTTCTCATCTAAAATCCATGCGCCGTACTCCGCTCTTGCAAGGTCAAATGTACGTACATATCCACGTGCGGTTTCCTTAAAAATATTCTATTAATACTTTGAATGGCATAAATATTTATATAGTTATTACTAGACGTCAAGAAGCTTCGGTATATCTGCACGAAGAAGATTAACTTACAGAGTGGAACGACTGCAATAGCACTGGCGTTAGTGCTCCAGTGTGAATATGTATTTGTAAGCATTTGCTTTCTTACGTATTCACCAGTACCTAATCTATAACTCCATGAGTACCTATAAATACAATAATAGCTGCACTGTACTCAGCTAGGACACACCTATATTATGTCGCATTGGAGTCGAATGTATTAAAATATGAACATATCAATAACACCCATGGTCCTTTTTATGTTTGATCATAATTATTTCCTTACATTCGTTAATCAGAAATCCTAAGAATTATCACAAATCAAGAGGATCACATTGTGGTTGGAATTTGAACTCTAGTTATTCGGAATACAGGGCTATTCTACACACGGCTTATTGAGATAATGTTTACACGTGTTGCACGCAACTTGTGAAATAAGGTAACGTGTGGAAAATGACGTAGTGACTTATGTATGTATGTAAATATTCTACAAACGTAGTCATTTACGTTAGGTGGTGTAAATTTACAATAATATTTTCCCTCTTCCCGTAATCCACGACGTACGTTATTCCTGCCTGTTAAGTAAATACCTAAATAGAATAAGTTTTTCATTATTTGCACCCGAAAACGTCGTTTCATAATCGCTCGCTTGAAAATTCTTGGAACTTACGCGACGTCGGAATTGTGTTGAATTACTTTAGTAACTGAACAGAATTCGGTCGACGTAGACGTGCTTTTCGTCCAAGTTTAGATAATAATTTACCTTGATACTGACGATAAGTGTAATCAGTGATAAAGTGAATGCACGTATGCTAACCTGAAGTGCATATCAGCCAAAGTCTATTAACCGTGTAAAGATTAATCGGTGTTCTTTCCAATTGATATATCCTTGATAAACAATTTTTGGTGAGTATAAAAACAATCGCAAGGTCGATTGTATCATTCCTTTAGATATTAAGTTAAATTTATTTGATGCTCTGATTATGTGGTAAGAGATAACATATACGAATGTCACTTCACCGTATTCCATTTTTATTTGATGCATAAAAATATTGAATAAATGTTAACGTTTTCAATTGTCTCTCAAATTTCAGCTACTGAAATGGCACAGGAAAAACCAACGTTCGACTATCATGAAGAGACTCAAGGGGAGAAGTTAGCTCGTAAATCCAAAGAATCTCCATTCATGGTACTCGGTGAGTTATTTTAAGCGTATATACATATGTACTTACCCTATACTTAACACTTTTATACCACCTGATTTATAAATGTCAAGATTCTGATTATCGTATAAATAAAAGGTGTGTAGATAATAATACCGCCCTGAAAGTCGCTTGAAACAAATATATTTAAAATGTTTTATTTACACATAAGTATGTAGAAAATGGGAAAGTGTAAAACATTTTTATTAATCTTCATCTTGTATGATTTTGAATGGGCAGAAAATGTAGACTCGTGAGTCCGCTCTGCTATCACTTTTACTTTAGTACATTTGTATATTTCAAAAATTATTGGTGTATTATCAACTATCGATCACTTTAGAAATAAAGTGAAAAGTTATATCTTTATTGGTATAACTTTGTCTGTGAGGATTTTTGGAATTAAACGGGTGACGGCATAGTGGTATTGATAGTAGGCGGCATAGCAGCAGTCCTGAATCTTGTTAACGATTGTTAGTCACGAGTGTTCCAGTGAGACATCTTGCAACACGAACTGTTAGAACTGGGGGAATTTTCAGACTTCCATACAGCGAAATCGTAAAATATTTGAAATTAGGTATGATTTAAGAAATAATTGCTGTGGGTTACTAAACTGTTGACTGTCGAACTCTTTAAGCCCTTATATATTTCCACTGTTAAACAGAGGATACCTTTATAAGAAAGGTAATCTACTACCAGGGCCAAATTCAAATTAACAGGCAGACTTCATATACGTTACAAAATATTAGGGAATACTCACACACGCAGTTTTCTGACGCAATATTCCGTCGTCTTTACAGCGCGTGATATATAATTTTAAATTTCAAAAAATCAGGTGCGTCTCTCGTGCCGCATGTGCATTTATTTGTAAACTTACCATAACTCAAATTATGTTATAAAATGCATTATAATACAGCGTTACTTTGCGAAAATCCATTGTTAATAAATTAATGCATGCTGCACTGCGTGAAGGTATATGCCATCATACATCCTGTTCGCAGATTATTGCAAATTAATTAAATTAATTTAGTAAATTTTATCACCATGAATATTGAACTCATGTGAAAAAGACACCCTTTTAATTCATATTACGAGTACATGTAAAATAATGTATCATATCCCCAATCCAAATTCGGTCATAATATCCTGGCTGTATACACAAAAACGTATGTGATAAGGACACTGTATGTAGCGTATATTACAAATATCAGCACGATATTCATTATATCCGTAACACTCTTTTGGTCAAAAATCCTTGAACGTTATACGAAGGTCGACGTTATGTTGACTTGTTATGTAATCTGCACCTACCACTAGTATAGAGGTTTGTAATCGTTTAGGTGCTAAGCGCTCTGCCACCTTTCTTTGCCGATGAAAGTTAGGATATTGCAGACCACCAGATCTTAGCATTTTCCTTTGTTAAACTGCTGTTATAATCTTATTATTTCGTTGCATACTGATTCGAGTTCTCTATAAATGGACTGCTCAGAATCAGTTATTTACTCATCTGTAAATAACCATGAAATACATGTAATACTTTTACAATATGTAGGTCAATTTGTTTTTTTATATTTCAGGTTATTTATTCATAAACATATACTGCCTATTTAGCCATAAAAATATTAACGGGGCTTAAATTCTAATTTCAGCCATAGCTGGCCTTGTCGGATCAGTCGGTTATGGCGCGTACTCTTTCAAGAACCGTGGAACCATGAGCACCAGCGTGTTCCTCATGAAGTTTCGAGTGATATCGCAAGGTATCGCTGTCGGAGCCCTCACCGCCGGCATGGCATACACGCTCTACAACAACTTCGTTAACAAAGCCAAGAAACCAGATGGCGGCATCACCAAAGCATTGAAGCCGAACGAACACTAACATCGTTTCTTGAACTAATTCAGTTATTATTCTTAAAGTTTTCTTTAAAAAACGATATAGTTTAAGTTTGTGCAGTCTTGGCATATAGATATGCGACTACTTGGCCGCTTATTTCTGTGGTTTTACGCTCGTTTCGAGGTTTTTTAGTATCTGTAATAACAATAACGTAATTGACTGCATTCATTAATACTTACATTAAAATTAATATTAGTTAATATATTATATAACGAATCGTCCGTGAAAAGACGTTGTAAAGATAAAAACCTTAAATAGGTACCTCGAAAATCAAAAAATATTTTGACAGATATTGACATCCGCACTATCGGAAATACTCGAAGAGATATTTATTCCAGAGTAGCTATGTTTAGATTTAGTTATGAATTTTATTTTTTATAAAACTACATACGTAAATGTAGAATGTATTTAAAAATGAATCAACCTGAAGTACCGACGTTGCAGATCAATAAATTTATTTATCGAACAGAAGTAGCTATCTTGTTTAAGTAAATTGCCTATCCTACTAAATATACGTACACTGCAATATTTCAATTACACCCTTAATTAATAATAATATCTTGAGACAACTGCACGCACGGCCAACGGATATCCAACATGCATTTGGGTATTAGGTATACCCGGTGACAAATTCACCGGCATTATAAATGTTGGACCAGCCAATAGTAAGGCTTTACCGACCTTTATTATCAACTTCATGGCGCGGACCAGCTGCGCATAGATCAAATATGAAATATATTAATTTACCCTAAATTGTTCTTGTTTCTCGTAGGAAGTACTATAATTGTACTGTCGGTAGATAAGTAAATTTTATTTTTCGCTAATATAGTATCTTGTACATCATTTTAGCGACGCAGCAAAGTCCGGTTTTATATAAGTGTCATGTACATAAACAAAAATTACTATATATTCATATATATTTAATTTGCAAAAACACAACAGTATACACATATGAGATATATAATGAATTGATATTAGACAACTTATCTCCCTTCTGTTTAACTTATTGCCACATTTTTAATAATTCAATGATTATACCAGTATAAAACATACCAATTAAAAAACAAAACGCGCAACGAAAAGGAAGCATAATTAAAAGCCAGTTTAATAAAGTCCATATTTTATTTAGTAATAAGTAACAATGCTACTTATTTTCACACTATCATCTAGTTGAAGCTACAACAGTATGGACCGTGAACAATCCATCCTCACGAAACAATTACATATGCATTAATCAAATAATAAACGTAATATATACTTAGATATATATAAATATCCTAGTAGTTGAATATCGTGCATATAAATTATAAATTACTTAAGAATTTTAACAATTTCTGTATAGAAAATGTTATATGTATAATTGGGTCAATCGTTGTGGAGGCTGTTACAGTAGTGTTAACTTTTCAAACAAAGCAATGCAAAGGATTTGGTTACTAAATATGCCTTCAATATTAGAACATTAATAGTGATAAAAAGTGATAAAATTGTCCAAAAAATTAAAACACGATTAATATTATTTATGGACAAGTAATTCACAATCATCTTAAATTCATATTGTGTGCCGAGTGAGTTATTTGCGCGTTCGATTTCGAGCAACTCGCTTTCGATCGTGGGCGGGTCAGCACACGTCATTAATTGTTTCGAACGTTCATAGAATTGCCACCAAACGGCGCTTTTCCAATTTCATACCAATAATAATTTATTAGTAGTTAAAGCGATAAAATTGATAAAAATTAAACGCGCTCGGCATACAAAAGTGGTCAATCACATCTGCGAGATCTTGAGTGTTTGAGTTAATCGCACCGCCTTATCCAAAGATAAAAATAATCGACCATACAACAAGTGCATAATTCGTGAACAACAAACACTATTTTATACATTGCATACAAATATATTATGAAAATAAACAATTTATAACATGAAATGGAAGGACAAAAATAAAATGCGTACACCGATGAATCGGGGCAATCGATCAAATAAATTTTAATTCATACATATCTCAACTCACTCTATGAGATTAACGACAGTTTTAATATTCTACACTACAGACATAATATCACATTAAATTTTTTTAAACACATTCAATAATTTATTACGGACCCGCCTCCGCTGCAGTCTTTAATACTGGTTTTTTTTTTTCACACAAACAATAGTTGCAACATTATAATAGGTAACACATTTTTAGTGAAAGTTTAAGCGTTTAAAAATCATAAAT
>DVPR01001001.1:0-11881 GCA_018239345.1 Oxynetra stangelandi | reverse complement strand
ATTCAAATTATTTTATTCATTATAAGGTACACACAGATACACTTAATGAAAGTCATAATATTGGTAGTCGTACCTCGGCTTTAGGCGTCCTTCGGGCTATACTAGACTGAGAGAAAAAATCCGGCGAAAAAAAACTCCCAGCAATATAATATCATTAATGTCCATGAAATTTGTGGGCTGATTAAATTATCTATGTATTGTTGTATCTGTCCGAACGACACGCTATTATATGTCAATACAAATATCATTAAATATCAGTGGGAAAATTTGTAATTAAAGCATTAAAATATTTCGCTAAATTTTCCCGATATTCATTAATTTAATTGTTATAGACATTTAAACGCGATTTGCGACACCGTTCCTACAATAATGTATTCGGGTTAACGACTTAAGTCATGCAGACACAGTGCACTAGGTAGGTAGTAGGTACTCAAGCGTAATAATAGGAATTTTCCAATTTATAATTAGAATATATCATGTTTATTGTGTACAAACTAATTTATTAATCACGGCCACGAACTAATTTCTCACTGACTGTATTATGCTTGTCTCGTATCAGATAAGGATCGTAAGAGTTTCGTTGTTTCAGTTCATCACGTTATGGTCTCAGCTAGAGGCGTCGTACTTAGTATAAGTTTATATTATTGTTCCTGTAGCATCAATTAAATTTTATCACATCGGTTATTACCACGGGGAACATTTGTAAATGACACCTGCTGTCCATAAAAGTATCGCTAAATTTTCCTGCCGCAAGTTCATTTAAATTAATCATTTTATAAATTTAAATTCGATTTGCGACATAGTTCTGTCAATTATGTATTAGGGTTAATGATTGTGTTCACGATGCGGTAGTCAGTTTATTCACTATTGTCCATCAGTAGTTTCCGTTTATACCCTTACGGTCTGTTTATAGCCTTAGATCAAAATGTTATCTCTTAAATAACGAAGGACATGTTTAAACAATGCTACATTGAGTTTCCTAAGATGACTGGAGAGCTGCACAATATATAATTATATTCCAAATATGTTCTATTACGTGGAACTTTTTATGACGCCAGTCTATTACCAGTTAGATCAACGCAATTATTCAATAGTACGAGTATCAATATTTCAACTCAACCGACCAGTAGACGAAGCACCGTGTGTGGTCGCTATTAGTTTGTCTCTTAGATCAGATATGCCTGTGTGTATTTTGAGATTTTGTTAACCGATTGTCACTTGATTGTGGTGAGCCTACGCGTGTATCACAGTTGTGTTTTAAACTAACAAACCACGATAGACCTTAAGGCATCTGATAATTTATCGTGTAGCACCTTCCTTGGTTATAATTCTTGTATGCTTTTATGCATATATTTTTCGAAATATAAAATATTTTGCGGTTGGTATAAGACATTTTTTGTTGGTATATCTATACTTTGCATTTTTCTAGCGGAAATGTTAATGTAAATTTCTTAAAAGATGAGTCCTATATTCTTAAAGTTTTTGCTGGCGTCCACAACACGATTTAAAATGCTCAGTGCATAATGTTAGACTATAGTGTATAAACGGAGATACAGGATAATGTGTATATTAGATAATGTGTAACTTAAGAATCTTTTAAAATGTTGGAAATGAAGTAATTTTTAATTTAAGTAATTGCAAAAAGTCTTACTTCATGGTAACAAAATTATGTTTCGGTGTATTTAATATCTTTATAATATTTTAGCTAAAGCATCTTCATATAATAATGGTAGTAGTAATAACAGAGGTACGTGTCAGGAATCGAAGCTAAGACTGTAGTGACATGCTGAACTCCAAAACAAGAGGGTACCCCGTTATAGCCTTTTTAATCTCACATACTTGGATATCAGTAGAAAAAATTAGAGCCACATATTTTAGTCGACAACGTTGAGGACAATGTAAATAAACACGTCAAATTAAATTAATTCTGTCCAAGGCGTAAGCTGGCTAGGTCACGTACGCCTCATTGTTTTGACGCGCACCCAATTCCTGTCGCGCATAAACATTATAAGGACAATTGCGACAACTCGTTAGCACCACTGAAAATATCAGTGTCCGCACCGCAACGCTACCGCAGATAAGTTTGTTTTACCCGAAACGACGCCGCGACGTGTCCCGCGGTCACGTAGCGGCTAATGCGGTGCTTGCATGCCGAGAGAGGCCGCCACGCGACACTCGCTCATCTATCCAGTTACCACTCTGTCTATGTTGCTCGGGATAAATCTGCGAACATCGATTCGTCCGTGTTTCGCAATAACCTATAGTCACCAATTGATATACCTAGAGTTTTGATAAATACGTTTTTTTATTAACCTACGGTTTAGTTTATTGAAGCACAAATAATGTTCACAAACATATTAAATTTGCATTGGATTTAATCATGTTTTGAAGTAGGTACTCTTGTCGCTATATTTTACTTCTTCCTGCGCAGAATGGCGTGAATCATGTAAACAACATATATAGCGAGCGAATACCAACTTAAATGTGCATAGAAAACATTGAAGAAAATCAAGTTTTAATAATTGGATATAAATATTGTTTCATCATTTCAAACACCGGTTGTCGTAAAAGTGTCGTCTTTGCGAATAGTTATATGAACCTAGAAACAATTACATCGAGTCGAAATGGAGCAAGCGGACCTCTATTTTTATACTAATATGGATAGGTTACAGTTATGCGCGTAATACGTATGCTATATCGATTATAAATAGAAACCAACAAATTGTGCAACAGTATCCCGTATCGTTATCTCGGAGTGTTGTCATTCGAAGCGTATGAATCACGCGCGACCTCAGCGCGTGTGCGCCCGCGCCGGCTATGCGCCGTGCTCACACACACTTCGCGGCCTGACCGCAAGCAACTACGCATACATTTATCTGCGGAAATACCACCACACGTTTGCATTGCCTGTGGAATTTTCGCAAAACCTCTAATTCACGTCGAATAGTATGTAGGTGATTTAGAAGCGGTTAGCTAAAATTGATTTGTATTAAGTATCTACACGAAAGGTTTCGACGTGAATTTTTCGTAGAATCGAGCATTATATACGGTGAATTTAAGCGTTTCGACATTTTCATCGTTTTTGTGTAGTTAAATCAGGAATACGGAGTGAACATCCGATGAGTCGTTCTATCTTCGTGGATATTATACAAATAGTTTTTCATATATTACATAATCCATTTCATAATCACATGCGGTCACTCGGTAGTTCATAAATATTTAATAGAAGTATACATCGACACACACATAAATATATTTATACTTAATTTTTTGTAGGTAATTAGTAATGCCCTTTTTAACAAATCGATAGAATGAATATCTTTATGCAATTTAAGAAATACTTTTAGTGTCGGCATTTATGTTCAGGATTAGGTACATGAAAATTATCAAATTATTTAGCACAATAACAGTATGTAGAATGGAACAAATTCAAGTTTTCCAGTTTGTGGTAAAAGTATTAACGTACATGAGTATAGCGGTAAATGTATCATAAACAGGTAATCAGATTCTCAGATTTAACCGAGTCTTTGTGTCGGCGCAGCGTTGGCTGGCTACCGGGCCTTTTTACGATGGTATGAACAAGACATAAGGAGCCGTTCTTTCGGCGTAAGATCTATCATTGAGATAGGAAGTGGAAATAAAATGCTTAGTTTCGTTGTAGGTAGGTACCTACTTACGTTTAGAAATCATCGTAAAGCTAATATTGTTAGATGAATTTTTAATATCGTGGGCAAATATTATATAAACATATAAATAAATGTATCTGTCTTTTTAGATAGTGAACCGCTAACAATTCTACACCCAGTTAAGCGAAACCTCTTCACATATCACTGGAATTGAACAAAAAGTAGAAGTCACGTATAATAATAAATCGTAATTGAAGCGAGAGCAAAAACTCAAATAAAACGTGGCATAACAATTAATCCTATTATTTGAAGGATACACTCGTCTTGTTGACTTGTCTCAACGTTCAATAGAAAAACTAGTGACAAGAAACAGGCCAGTATATGCTCGTGCCGGATCTAAACATGACGGTGAGAAAATTCAAAAGAATTCTGGACCGGTTTTGCATTGGCTATTACGCGACGCCTATCAGCGGCTGTGACGTAAATTGCTAATCAATTGAGAATGATGTATTATCCGAGGGCCCGGTGAAACATCCTTTTGATAATTTTAGCTTCAGTCTTTTTATCCTCGATGATTCCTTGTCTATCCTGTGCATAAACTGAAGGCTGGAAGTGTGTCACTTTCGGTGTCGGGAGTTTTTATACGCTCTTCACACGCTGAATAGGCTGTTCTGAGTACGTAAGCTGTGCATTTGTCATTGTTGATTGTCGAAGGATATGCTGTTGACTCTAAGCTTACATTAAAAAATTGTAATTTGAATTCATTTGTGGTATCATTAGAAATATGTTATATAGAATGTTACATAGGATTTTATATGGATTATTACAGATTTTAGTGGTCGCTCTATGTTGGTATAAAAAAAGGTTCAAATGTTTAACTAAAGTGCTATTTGAATGTGTATTGGGTGTTGAATACGTCATGCTAGTTCGGCAATAGCAACATTTATCACACATCACTGTATCATCTTATCAATAATTGCAGTGAAAAAGTAATATATCTGCTTTATTACGTGTTCATAGTTTCCGTAGAATTGCTCCGTTCTTTCAAACAATAGAAGTGCAATAATAAGGCTATGTTTATATTTAATCCATATAGATATGAGTGTATATATCTTTCACTTAATGTACATATATATATATATATATATATAGTTATTAATGATAATAAAGGAGACAATTCAACAAAGTCCACATGACGGGACACTAGCGTGAAATACCAATTCATTTGTGACGACGCGAGGTCCATTGATGTCACCACGATGTACTTACGTTGCGCATATTTAAGTAGCAATATCCACTGTATTTGCAATGGCTTGACTCATAAAGAATTTTCTGTACGTAATTTTGGGTGAATATTGGATCTTTCCGAGATTTTATAATGCGACGTATTAAACTAGTGGGGTCAATTGAACGCCTCATATTGTATCTGTAATATATAATATTTTAAAATTATATAATGAAAGTCGTATATAAAAATAATTAAATATTTTATAATTCGTAATAATTTAAACATTTATTTTGCATGTGGCAAGTTTTTATAAATAGTGTGTTATATTTTATCTTTCTGAGGGATACACCGGAACTAGGGACAATCTCTTCTATAACACTTACCTATTTTCGGGTATCAGAGAAAACGTATTCTATCGACGAAATAGGGGAATTAAGTTTAGTTAAATTTAAAAGGTGAATTAAGTTCCCGCCTCACCGCGATTATGATAGATCTATATAGAGTGGTCAATACAACCGCGAGGTGGGCTCAGATGACGTCACAGAGATAGGTCGTCACGGACATCACGCCATGTCCCTATGACGTTAGCCGCTAATCGATCCGGTCTGACGCGAGATGTGACGTCACACCGATATAACGCGCACATCCCAACGCTTATGACTAATACCATTTATGTCTTGGAATATCAGGTTTTTTTTTTTATAAATCGCGATAGCCTGGACATCATGAGTGTTCTTTTGAATCAGCATTATTTATAAATGGTAATCTTTTTTCGTTATTTAAAATGTTATTTCATCATTTCAGCTCACGGCCGTGTCCGGTTTTAGACATTCGGTCTTCCCCGACATGACCCCCGTTTTATTATTGATTTATGAATAATTACACAATTTATTCGTGACACCGTAGTTTAGAAAATGACTCGAGCGAAGTGCTTCAAGCGCATAGCTCACTATTCATCTTTTAGGTACCTAACTACTAAAATAATTCCTCATCTATTCTTGTAGCATTGTGTTATATGCAAGTATGTTATATAGAGGTATTTTGTTATATAGTAACAATGAACTATACGCAACACATATGTGTTATTTGATTTGTTTTCGTGTTAAATAGTTTTTTTTTTGTATTTTTTTCTGTGTATAAGAAAAAGATATTTGCTTTCTTTCAATTATCCTTTTCTGCAGATAAATTACCTAACACTACCATTTTAGAGCCTGGATTAACAATGACTCCTCCCGAACTAATGCTTAGATCAGATTCCTACTTAGCTAACGCAAATAGTAAAGCTGAAAATACCAACAGGCCCAAAAAAAGGCGGCTAATAAAAGCAAATTATAATTGTACCATTTTAATATAATCATCTACATATTTTAATTATGATGACTCATCCTTACTAAGCGTTTATTATTATTATTTAGTATATCAACAACAGTATGCAAATCGTGTAAGCGGGTAGAAATATAAATTGGTTTAAAATATAGATACAATATCTTTCAGGGAATCACGTATTGAAAGACGTAATTCTGATAAGATAATGAATATGTATTTAATTTAATTAATTTCTATTGCAAAACTGTGAGTATCACATATCGAGTGGTCACAGTTATATATGTACTCGTACTTACAAAGGCGCAGTATGTTTGCAATCGGCGTGGAATTCCGTTAAATTGATAGATTATTCCGTTAAATCCATATTATTTTATCAACTTCTACTTATTTTTAACGTTTATCATACAGTGTTTCCGAGAAGCGGTATTGAGTTCAAGATTGCTGATGATTAACTTAAACATTTTATCATTAATTTCCAAGGTAATTAACAGAATCGTATTACGAAAACTTTTAAAGTGTATAATATAATATGGGTAATCCCTAGCAAAATAATTTAAATTTATTTCGCATGATAAATAATCGATTAATTAGTATATCTATAAGCTATCTATAATATTTTAAGTATTCATTCCCGCACCCTCTTTCTTATCACACTATGATTAATTGGGATATAATCTCGACACGATTCGCTTATTCCGTTATTGTAGTGTTCTCTATAAAAGTTTTTCCCATGAGGTTCGGTGTTGTTTCTCTAACAAGTTATGCGAATGCAGCAGCAGCTGTCGGCCACCTAACCCGTTAGAAGTGTACTCGCCACCTAATCCCACGCTCATTTGTGTTCATTTGGCGATTCATGTAATAATATTATTTTAGCTGCCTGTTAAATAAAGCGTCGCCGGTGTCGGCTTACGTAAAGGCAAGGATTAGGGCCGGTGGCGCCGCGATTTGCAAGACTTGCCAAATATTTGTGGCCGACATGGCGTCCCGACTAATGATTTACATGTGCGCTGAATTTTTTCTTCTTCGGTTCACTTTCGAAAGCCGCCCGGTCTAATGTGTGTCGCACATTTACGTTTTCTTCTCTTTAATAGCGCCGACAATGTTTATTGTGAACAGTAAATTAAGGAAGAACAGTTGTTATTCACTTTTTCTTATCGGGCGTGTTTACCCACTTTCCCGTAATTTGCTTGTTTATATCATATCACGGATATTTTATTTTAGTTCATGATAGTAATAAGAATCTAAAGCTGTTATATTTTGCAGCAATTTAAAAGTTACAGGTGTCATACTCTATATTATTGTAGTAATAATAAATAAATTTATTATATAAAATTGTATGTTCACAATATGTTTTTTTAACTGAAACAATTATTGACATTATAGCCTTGACCTGAAAATGATGGACAAGTAATATTAAAGATCGGAATTTATCTAGGTATATAAGCAGTACATATAACACATGTGTACGTCTTAATATATTTACAGAATGATTATTATTTTTCAACTTTTAAATCTGTAAAATATGTTCTACCAAGTTCAATGTTTTCCTAGACATTGTTCAGTCTGCAATCATGGTTATGGTCGCCAATAAAGCACTGTTATAACGGTTGAACGACCCTAACCTTAATTGTTATGGTCGTACCAAACCGAATATTAACCAAGTGATTGTTGGCTATTGACGTTATCAGCTCGGCATCTTCTAAGCACAAACGCACTAGAGCAACACAACAACACATAAAAACAATGCCTCCACATACGACACGTGTTCACAGATAATTTTCTTTAGAAATCCACTGATAATACAGATTGATGGGTCGTAAAAACAGGTACAGAGGCAAGTGCGGTGTTCTTTTTTTCGAGTTTTGTTTTCAATAGCCCGCACAGTCGTAAACAAAGGGTGGTTGGAATTGAAACAGTTAGGTAGCGGGGGGCGACCGTCGAGATAACACAATGTGGCGCCAATTTTTTGCCTCACTTGAGCCATTAACATTAGACAGTCGTCGCTGAGAGGTGTCGGTACAAACGAACGTTCGGCGCTGGTGCCGACAAGTGGCGGGATGCAAGGTACTTGAAGATGTGACTGCTGTTAGCTCCAACCTAAAATATCTGTGGCGTTATGTATTAAAAGTGGTAGGTGTAATATAAGCTGACATATATATATTTTTTATTCGTATTTTCTTGATGTTTTTTTTTGGGTTACTATATATAGGTTAGAGGAATTTATAAACAAACTGAATTAAATTTGGAAGATAAGTACTTTGAATATATATATATGTATATATATATATATATATATATATATATATATATGCAGTAAAGTAGACTTGTAGGTATTGTTAAAATGCTTTAGAATAAAATATGTAGATAATATCTTAAATCATTTCACGCACTCCGATTTATCCTCGAATTATTTGTAAATAGGAAAAAACTTAGTTCACTGTGCCGATTTCTCAACGCATAATCCCATTCACAGTATGCATCTAACACAAACTGAAACACACAAACTGACTACCACATTTGTTATGAATCATAAATGCTGCAATTATAATAAAATTTACGGAACCATACATTTCAAACATAGGTAATCACAACAGTTATATGGTAGACCGAATCACTTTATGATTTTGTATTTTTAAATAATACTCGTATTGAAGTACAATACACCGTAATTATACTAGTATTTGTTTTCAGTAAACCGTGAACATTTGAATACAAAGCGGTTACAGTGTTATCCGTAACTGTTTCTTAATCTCAGGTACCGATTTTCAAGTACAAAACCCCTTTAGCGTTGACTTTACGTAAAACCTCCACGTGCCCGGTGCATTATAATAGTTTTCGGCATCGCCTTTGAGTTTTATTACGAAGGACGTGCTAGAAACCATAAAACTATTTAAATGGTATTTCGTAAAGAGCGGTTTGAGGTTCTCGCTGCGATGAATGGTTATTGATCTGCGAAATAAAAGTTTTATTTTACAACACGCGCTCAACATTTTATGGATAGTTCATCATAAATTATGTATTCTGAAGTGTGATACAGGAATCGTTGGAAACTTAAATACTCTTTGTTGTGTTGCCGCGATTTTATGGTTGGTAAGATACATAATTATCTCAAAAGGGTACCAAACACTGTTAATGTCTTTCGATCGGACCATAAGCGGGCGGCAAATCCGAGTGTCATTCGAATTTTTTTCTTGTTTGTTTCTCTTATACGACTCGTTTGTGTGACATTCATTATGCGGTCTTTAAAGTTTTATATTTCAAAATGTTCATTGTAAATTTATATCGACCTTTTACAACCTTACACGTATTTAATGTCCGACTTTGTTGCCGGTCAAGTGGTGCGTATAAAATATCAACTCAGTGTGCCTATGTCTGCGTATTAAAACGATAAATATCACAGGAACGCGTACCGAGACGGGAGCCACGCCGAGCATTTTGATCAGAGCCTCTGTTAATTACGATAAAGCCAGCCGTATCATTAAAGATTCCTCTGCAGTTAAGAATCTAAATGCCCCACGATTATCAGATTTTCCTGCGGGCTTACGGTAGCTGCGTATTCAGTGATAGAGTGGTGCTTAGCAAGAGATCTTATCGCTCCGGCACCAATGGCTCCTAACCATTTATGGTAAGAAAGGAAATCTTAGGAAACCGTCTTGTACCTTATGACTGGTAATTATACGATGCTATAAATACATATCTTGGTAATCGAGGTGTAATTATTTTAATAAGACATCAGCAAAGTCAATATTTGCGCTTGCATACTAATTAGATGTTTAGCAACATTGAGTTAAGACCGCCTAGTTTATAACCAGATATTATAATATTGTTAGAACTTTTGCACGTTATGAACGCAGCAATAGAACATGCAACCCCGCTTTCTTTATAGCGGTCAATGCAGTCAATTGTTTCGACATAGATGTATCTATGGTTAAATTGATTTTCTGAAAGAAAGTTTTCCTTGGATGCACCATGCGCTTGTAAATTGTCGTCAACATTAAAAAACTGTAATTCAAATCCGTACGGAACTTGTGCTTTCTTGTTCTTTTAGCGATAATAACAGTGTTTGTTACAACAACGATTGTATCACGATAAAAACGGATGAACACTTTTCTCTATAGATAAGGAAACTCGTGTGAAACATCACGCAGCGCGCTTACCGCAATTATGCTTTCCAATAAAATTGTTAGTTTTAATTCGATTCGATTTAATATGACATGATCTTAGTTATTATTTTACGATTTATATCAATAGGTATCTACACTATATACAGATTATTATATCTTACTCATAAAATATTAAGCACAATATTGATATAAATATTGTTTTTATTTATTAGAATTTGTATTGTTATTGTTATAATATGTATTTTATTTATTTATAATCTCATTTGTTTTATCTTAAGATGAGACCGACGGGCGATGGTCACGAATGATTACAAATGTAGGTACTGTTGAAAAAGGGCCTTTAGAATTATTTAGTTTAAGTTGTGTTTATGCCTGTCAATCACTGGTAATATGTTAGCATTGATTTAAAATTCAAATGAAAATGTTTATTACAACAGTTTACTAATATCCAAACGTAATATCTCTATGGGTGCATTACGCCGTGTTTTTTGTCGAGTTGAAATACTAATTTTACCGTCATTTTGGCCAGTATTTTAACTTAACATTATCATGTTCGTAGTCATAATAATAAAAAAAAGAAATGGCGGGCTATTTATAATGTATTCCTAATAACTTTATTAAGTATTTAATATTTATGTGTAACTAACTATTTAATTATATTGAGACAGTTAATTTATATCTAACACTGTTACTATTATATACGTATTTAAAACACAATCAATTGTAGGTACTCAGCGGTCCGCGCCACTGTTATTTCTCTAACAAAGATACACTGTTCCCGGTCCGGGCTGACTCTGATTAATATCGGCTCTGAGCCGGTTATCTAACGTGTTTACGAGCCGATATTAATCCACTGTAATCATTCGGACACGAAAGCTACCGCACGCCCGCGGTACCATCGAATATCTATCTACCTATCTTTTTAAAATCTTTAATGAACGTTTGTTTTGCTCGTGCATCCGAGGCTTTGGAGGCTAACGAGGCCCGCCTTGAGACTTGCTTCGTAACCGTCATCAAAGTCGTGGCACCTACTAAGTGTAACAAGTTTTTTTGTTACTGAAGTATTAAATTATTTTTGTTATTTGGTGTTTAGTTGGTTGGATGGCCGAGTGGCGTCTTTAAATAGTATCGTCGAACTGAGCTCAGCTACAGAGTTAAATTTTCACTCTACAAAACTCTTTTAACTGGTACTGAAAAATAATTTTTCACTGATAGACCACATCCTTAATGATAAACATGGAATGCGTTATGTCTAAATATATGTGCCTATAACAAAAGTACAGAATTCAGCTAGAATATGGCTTATCTAAAGCATGAAGTATTTTGTCTGCACCTGGATTATTTACTTAAATTTGTCTCCGTTTAATTTTTTTTTTGCTGGGGGCAGCCCAGTTAATAACTTTCAGGTATAAAAATGTGCAAACATTATTTATTTGACTGAAATTAACATATTTTTAAGTACATTATTCTTAATTGCCACCATTTGATTACGAAAATTTAAAATAAAATAAATAAATAACCGTCACGCCAGGTCCCCAGCGGGGTAGGCAGAGAGCACGGAGCGCCAAACATCTCTG
>DVPR01001000.1:0-11882 GCA_018239345.1 Oxynetra stangelandi | reverse complement strand
ATGGAAAGCAGGATGCAGCCTAGGATGAAGCACGCTTGCCTAGAAAGTGCCTATTCACTCTTGACTTGAATAATGTTGTTGGACTCCTACAGGCTGAAACCAAAGCGATATTCCTCACGACGCCATTTTCGTATTCTCTCTCAAATTGATTGTCGACAAAATGCGGGCCCACGTTTTTGAGATGCACCATGTGTTTACCAGCCGTTAGTACGAGTATCTCAAGCAGAGCTTCTCTCTAACAGCGTACCACGATGGAACGTTACGCGAAATCGGATTCTGCGGGACGTTCTTCCATTCGCAGGTAGACCGTTTGGTCCGTCTTGCACAAACGCAGGAATTGGTCCCAAGCAAACATTTATCAAGTAGATTGCGAATATGTTTACATAGTTAATATATTTCTGTCACTTCGCCACGATCTAGAATACCCTCTGACCCCGAGGGCTTAGCTGTCTTAACGTTCTCTAGTCGAGCTAAGTTAGGATGGGCTAGGCCATTATTATGACAGTATTTTGTAACGATAATCTAAGGATAATGAAACATGTTATAATGTTGCATACATGTATGGTTATATTAAATATATGTACTTAATACATTTTCATAGGTTGATGCGGTATGATTCGTGACTTTACTGGAATCGATTTCAGTTTTAAAAAAAAACCCAAACCGAACGAAGTTTCATATTATTGCACTGCGATATTTCTGACAGCGGAATATGAGACGCAAGTCGACTGGAACGAATTGGACGGGAATTAATACTCTTAACGCCTGCATACAATTGTTCGTTTTATTCAAATATATTTTGTTTATAATTTACAGCACATGATTCGATATTTATGCATTCATTCAGTATACTAACATGTAACCGTATTTATCACCGCTGAAGTTCTTTAATAACGAGACGGGCTTATAGCACAGTCTGCCATTCTGACCAAGAGGGGATTGGCAAACTTCACAGGCCCTATAGAATGTCACGTAGAAATCCAAATGAGAAGTGGCCGTCACCACATTCTTTTTGTTGCTATAGCAAACGATATTCGATATGACTTTGAAGTTTGTAAGCCAAGAATCAAACCTGGACCCTCTAAGTGGGAGACAAATTTATAATACTAGCCTTTTACTGCAACTGCACTTATTATTGTGCTTCAAGTATACGATAACTTACTGGTTTAGTATTCCATGTTATAACCTGTTACTCAAGATGCATTTGAAGCGATATGAACTAGATACTAACAAAGTATGAAATGATTATTATTCAAGCGTGTTAACAACATAATAATATGTTAATCAGGAGCTGAGTTGGTAGATCTATTAACACTTCCATCAATATGAGTAAACTATTCGTGCATAAGCAACCAATGAATTTACAGTATACATATAAATTTCAGTACAGTTCCGGCGATTCATTATTATTTTGGTAGTAAAAGAAAAGTCATAATTTTCATCCATAAGGATCTAACTTTTTAAAAATATAACATAATTAAAAATAGACACCTTTAAGGAATTATGATAGAACGCACTAGATAACGATCGTGTCATAAAAGCGTCCGGTATTAGATACTTGGTAATTGTAAACCAAAATCTTATACATACATATATATAGATATTACGGTGAATAAAATTTATCGTTGTTCGCTAAAGGAACTAAACTTACACCATTTTAAAAAGAAACAAAAATTAAGTTGGCCTTGTCACTGAATGAACAATCTCGTTTAGACAATCTTTAGATAAAGTTTAAGAATAAAAATATAGACAAAGAGGGCGTACCACAAGAATTATACGAACAATTAGTAATATTAATATTATTGATCGGTTGGCTCAGTGGTGAGTGCACTTAACTGCTGGGTCGCGGGCCGTGGGTTCAAATATGACCGAAGTCAAATAATTGTGTGACGAACACAAGCATTTGATCTGTGTATGTGTGTAAAGAATAAGCATTTATTTATTTCTATATAGTTTATTAGAGCACCGGATACCATAACACAGACCTACTTTGGAGTCGGATAGTCGTATGCGGAGATGTCCCTAAATATTTATTATGACGAGTATTATCACCATTAATAATATTCTATACACGTTAAATACCGCGATTACAGTTTATCTAATTGTTGTAAACATTTTTTATTGAATTCCGCAAGGTTTTCCATCCACATTTTTAGCAATGTACCTACATTGTACAGAGTAATAATTTTGTGTACTCAGCAAATACAATAAAAAGTAATAATAACTATACAAATATAACACTGCTACTCCAATTAGAAAATAGTTTAACATTTTGTTTAATATTTTAAGTTGTACTTTGTAATATTAGATTGATATGCGATATAATTTAAATAGCTATAAAGCAGTAGGTAAACGTTGGAATCTTCTTACAGTTTGTGTTACATTAATGCCAATAAGTAAGTAAGCTAATCGCATATTTTCCAGTGCATGTCTCGCGTGTATCAACAATGTTGACGGTGAATAGCTGCTTGTTTCAATAGATCGATTAATCACAGCTACGTTGAAACGGATAAAGTGCGCCGACTAATTAAGTAGAAAGTTGTTTTTATTGTGATACGCGTCTCGATTTAAGCGTCCCATCAATGAGTTGGCGCAATCATTGACGAGTTGAATTACACCAACGGACAGAACAAAAGGAGAAATCATTAACAATATTACAATTCCCGTGTAAATCACAATGGAAATTTGAAATATACATTCCCATGCAGGTCACACTAGATCCCTAACAAATATTTGAACATATGTGAATAGTAAAATATAAGCATACCTACGAGCGAGCGATACGAAGCGAGCTTCATATTAAGATTACCTAAGTCGTGGGTGCCATGGAAATATTCAGAAAAACATGTACGTCATGCGATGGATATTCGGTAACGCCGGGCTTGGAACACGGAAGGGGGCCCCGGAAAGCCTTAATAATGATGAATGCGTAATGCGGGCAGCAGTAATTAAATTCCCGTCATCGCCTTCCATGTTTTGTATCTAGAAGGTAGTGCGAAGAACTGGGTCACGATCGACATAAGCACATCGGTGGTACTTCTTCAGGTAAAGCGGTGCATGACTGACAATTTTGAATGAAGTAGCCTCCGTAACAATAGAAAAGCTTAATTAGCATACGGATAATTAATTTAAGCAGAAAATACCTAGTACCGGAGTCCATATCCTGTATGACACCACATAATTGATCGATTGCATTTGTGTAATAATTTTCTATTAAACTGACAAGTATAAGCGTTTATAATGAATTAGAGCTAATAACAAGTAAATTAATAACAAGATCAGATTATTAATTAATAGATTAAGGCACATCTATCATACGGTTCATCACACAGCGCTCACATCTCTTTAACGAGAATCATCGAATAACTGAAACGATTGATACTTCCATAACTTCAGAGTAATATGACGCATAATTACATATTTGTCGGTATAAGGACAATATGTTTAATATCAATACTCACATACAATAATAATCGTTTATGTTACAAATAAAGATTAGTAGGGACACAATTCTAATATAGAATAATTCCTCACAATACAGGAAGTTGACTAACTGGACAGTAATAGGCTTTCATTGTTCCATGTAGCGTCCACATGTAAACCGTACTCCTTAGTTCATGTAACGGGATAACAGTTTGTATTCAATACGTTTATATGGTAATTGAGAGTCGCGCTCATTGTTCTGTTACCAATCTCACGTCTCATATCTTTCTCTATGCGGTTTTGTACCATTTATGGGATTTCACGGAAACCTTTTCTCTTTTGATTGCAATTGTTAGGCTTTTTACATAATACTTGCACTCCCGTTTTATGGTGCGTTATAGTTCGGTGTATTTCATAAACATTGACATGTCATATTTATACCCTACAGCCTGGGTCTCCTCCCTAATTAGGGCAGATCTGAAACTTAATCTGGAGTTCGTTGTTTAAGCTGGTTACCAGTCAACATGTATGAAAAAGTTCTTAAGTTTCATCAGAACCACAAGGTCACCAATGAGTTTTACCATTTGAAAATTGTAATGCACTGTTCTTAATGAATTCAGAATAGGACCGCGTTAAGAGGGACAAGGAGAGCGTTGCATTAGGGAAGGCCCATATCCAACAATGGAATATCAAAGATTATGAAAATTATGAAGATAGGATTACGTTTCTCTCCAGAAATTTATAAACCATAGCCATTTTTTGCTTTACTCGTTATCGAAGTCTTCCTGTATTTGATATGGTTCTCGACTCGTGCTGGATATATATCTATATGTATATTTTAGTAATAACTTATTCATATAACCGGTTAAAGCTAGATCGATAGGATACAAGAGGTGTATCACACCGTTCGACTCCAAATTAACATAAATTATTTTTATAAAGTAGCATGGATGGTGCAATGTTATTTAAAAATTGTAATTAAATATACGTAACAAATAACCAATTGGTATAAACGTATGCCTCTGGCGGCGTTCGAATGGTGGGCAATGTAGCCATTAATGTCGAGGCTATCTTAATCACCATAAAAACCAGAAATCCTGCGTAATCGGGAGGTCACATCTGGATAAACGTTAGCTGGTCATAGGAAACATGTCTATTTAAACGTTAGAGATTGATGCGTCAAGGTAGAGACAAAGTGTGTATTTCCTGCTATTATTAAGATTCGGACAAAAAAGTATGGGATACAATGTCATTGTAGTGTTGGAGGTCGGTCATTGAACTTTGTTGTAAATTATTTTTGCAATGATAATTAGATTTTTTGCAACTCTAAATCTAGTTTTGTACACATAACATGTTGAAACCAATTATGGAAAAATCCAGTGCAAACAAGGTCAGTGCTTACTCCACGCTGGAGTCCAGCAGATACGTTCAAGGTCGATTAAAAGAGCGATTCGAACTTAGCATATATCCTTAACAATCAAACCTTAAAAATAACAATTATCTTTATAATTATTTATAACTTTAGTAATCAAATATTAAGAAGTTTTGTTTTGGAAATATGTGGGATAGCTTAACTATAGATTACTTATCTTTATTTAAGACGTATAATAATATCTCCTTTTAAAGACTGCTTGTTGTTATATCAAATAGATTTAGTATAATGTGACATTATTACTTGGACTTAGCACGTCCACTTCATCTACTTAGTTTTCACATGCTACAACTTTGGAACAACTTAGGAACAGGAACTATACATGAAACAAGTTTAAGAGAATATATGGAACAATTTTGCTATCAATATTGGGGATTTTACATTTAAGTTACTTCTAGATTGTATATAATAATGTATTTGAATTTTATAAAATTATTATGATTATGAGGTAATCGATCAGTGAGATTATATTTTTCATCAGATACTTATATTAAAATTTACTGCTACTTTTCACAAATATAATATCCCAAAATTTACACATGTAATTAAGACGTTATTCTTCTGAAATAAGTGTGTCAATTATATGAAATTTTATTTTACAAGCGTAAACTATTGAGTTACGTATACGGCTTTATAATGCAAGCAGAATTAGAATTAAGTAGGCTTCAAAATAATTAGCCATGAAGTAGATATTATTTACTTGACTCCCTTAAAATGAAGTCATTTTTGAACGTAAGGTAGTATGTATTACCAAAATAAATTATACAGAGCAATAAAGTACTCCTCTCTGATATGGTAAAACCTAAACATGTTAGGGAATATTATGGAAAAGAGTTATACAAGTGAATAATTACTATTTAGGTCATAATTTTACGTTTTATACGTGTTAGAGCACACGGAATGAACAGTCGATATTGTTAGTAGGCTATGCTGTAGGTCCGGTAGTTATTAACCCGTATTTTTGAACCGGGGATTGCGGATTCGATTCTGACCTAGTACTTGAGAGCATGGTTATTAATTCTGTCTGTATGAATGTATCTTTGGACGCTTTTTCTATTTATGCATGTATGTTGCATGAAAAATGTATATAGTACTGTATTAGATGTCCGGATATCATATTTTATCTATTTATCACATTTAAGTTTTGTCAGGTTCTGAATTGATAGTCAGTCATGTACGAATTTTTCCAAGATATAAAAAACCCGTAGCATACTTAATTACTTGATGTATATTTTTTTGTTTAATTAAGTTCATATACCGGCAGAACCGGTATATGAAACAAACCGTAGAAATAACTATATATTTGAATAATTTATACAGCAGTCCAATCGGTAATTAAAATATAATAAAAATAAAAAGAATTTCGTCTTAAATCTGTGCGTTAACTAAATGATTGCCACGTCTTATTCCAACATAAGCTGAGTTACATTCGATACGATTTCGACAAAACGAGCTCTTCCCATGACAACGACGGTAACAAAATGTCTGCTGTTTCGAAATCGTTTACCACTGCATCAATGTTTAATTTTGTTTGCGTGCATAAAGTTGAATATGCGTGTGTGTTTACTATGTTTCAATATTGTATTGTTTTATTTATTTATATTTTTTATTCTTATTTTAATGTTTATACACATATTGTATACATATATTTTGCTATTCTCGACGAAATAATATAAGATATATGAAAAATAAGAAGATTAGGATTGCGTTTTTACAAGAAAATAATATATAAAAGAAGAAAAAATAAAGGTATAGAAAGATGAAAAATAAGACAAAGAAGGTAAATGTAGAAAGTACAAATATATATTAAAAAAATATTGCGAGAAATATATGATATAGATAAACTTAAACTCGAAACCTTATAGTAAAAATTTCATCGAAATCGTTAGTGCAGTTTCCGAGATAATTGAAATATCAGTTAGTCAGATATGCACAAGAATTGCTTATTTAAAGTAATAAGAAGAAAACAAATACTCCCAAATAAATTTTTTCTGGACGGTAACTTGTAAAGATAAAACAATGCTTTGTCTACCACTTGTATATGAGAGTAAAAACAACCTCCTAAGGTTGACGAGCCCTTAATTTTAAGACGAACTTCGAATAAACTTGACTATCTCTTCATATAAAAAATGCCCGTACATTATATGAAACAACGTGTTCAATATTTTTTCATACGCTCAAATTATTATTTTACCGAAAATATCTTAATGAATTAATTAAAGAAAATTGCACGATATTTTGATGGAAATAAATTTTCCATCTTATTATTTCGATTTAGAATAATCTTTTTTGCTTAAGAGTTGAATATTTCACGCTTTTGACTACTGCTAAGTTTGTAAGCTCTTTAACATTTAAAGTGTTTTTGATCAATCAATTTTTCTACGAAATAATGTATTAACACCATAACTTACTTAAAAAGACGCCCATGAAATCAATGAAACTAAATTTTTTCGTTAGTCTTACAAAATAATCGCATAACTACGACTATATACGGATAACAAGAAATTTCAATTCCAAATTGTCTTTTTAGTAATCCAGGCGATACAGTGTTATGCAAACAATAAGTCGGAAATCATTATGTTTATGAAACATGTCAAAATCATGTTTCTGAATGCACTTATAATTCGATTTCATTTGGTAACTGCCCGTTTGATTTTATGATAACCGATTTATGCAACATACGAAGTAATAATTGTTTCGGAGACGGTTATGTAATTTAAGTCACTTCAACACCTATTTTTGTGCCACGACTTTTCGGTCTGTAATCTGAATGACAAAAAACGTTCTAAACACAAAGAGCGCCCATAACATATTTGTCTATTTGATCAAGCCCGTCCGTGATATATGATAAGGTAAACTAGACTATGGATGGCGCGGTAAAGAACGTAAAAAAATAATTAAAAATACCCTACTAAGTATTATTAAGGACTCTGTTGTTAGAATTATGTTAACATCAAAAAATTCACTGTAGCAACATTGTTAGTATTGTTTTGTTTTAATTTGTTAAGTGTAGCAAGCAGATACACTAAGATACAAAAGATACAAATCTTTCCAACTTAGTCCTCAAGCGTCGTAACGCAATAATGATTTATCTAGCACAGAACTTCAGCTCTGTTTGACATTAGCTATGTAGGTCTATGGACGGGAAAAATAGTATCGCATTAGATCGCCTACAAGATCTTGCCAAATTCTATGATTTAATGCATGAGGTTTGCGATAAGGCGAATTATTTGAATTTCATAGCTACACGTGATATTATCAGATTTTTATAACGAAAGCAGAACCAACACGTTCAAAGAGGTTAAAAAACCAATTAATTATTTGACTAAACGTCAAATATTAATTATTATAGTATATTATATTTCAAGTGAATAAAAATTTAATATTATAAAATAATAAAAAAAAATTTCAAAATGATCAAGGTGTGTACCACTCTTCCGCATCGTTTTCACCTTGAAATTATCCGATTTAAATATTAATACTTACGAGTAGCTCGTGTGGGTGATCAAAATCTTTTATGTTAATCGATTTGTGCCCAGGGCGAGAATTCGAAGATCTTAAATAAATCTTTGATGCAAGGCTGCGACCTTATCAAAATAAGATCAATCGATTTTGTTCGATAATAAAAAAAATGTTTAAATGCTAAATAAAGCTGTGTGTCTGATATCTGTGGTATGGGACCCGAATTGGTGCTGATTTCTATGGTCTTGTAGTCTGACATTAGCAGACAAATAAAAAAAGCACAGAACTACACATTATACAACAATATTGTATGCGTGACATATACTATACATATAATACGGAATAGAATTTAGATGAAATCTATGGGACTTTTAATACGGCTATCAAAATATTGCTTAATAAACTAAATTATATACATTTTGTTTACAAAATTGTTGAAAAGTATAAGGACGCCTATATTTATTGTATCTTTGTGTGTTTTATACACAGCCTTCACCGAGTGTAAATAATAAAAAAAATTCGATATTAGCCTCGTGTTATCTGTTTACACATAATTCGATTTACACTTTGTGCAGCAACTACCTAATTAGATATTAATGCAGGATACAATTAGTTTACACAATTATCTTCTAATGAAGTACAGTTTGATGCACTTCATAGCACACTATGAATGCGTTTTTCCTTTTATGTACGATGAATAATATCCAATTGACAATTCCTTTGTGTTGCGTGATGCTATTACATTCGTTTGTTTCGTATCTCTTTCGTTGTGTGTCTGGTGTGTATGTGTGCAAGAATGTGTGTATAATTCTACAGTTTTATTCATAATTTCAGCGTAATTTAACCGTAACTATGCTGTTTATTTAAATGTCTTAAAACTTATTATGTCATAAAACATTGTTTATGCAACGTAATGTTTATCATTATAATTTGTTTTGTTTAGTTTTATTTCAATGCAACTTTGGAGTAATCGTAACAAAACAAGTGATTGTTAAAGTTTCGACGAAACATTTTTGAATGGCTGCACAGTGATTGATTACGTTGAAGTTATTCAACGATGAAGATGCAGGCAGTCTGCCTCGAAGACGTCGGTCAAGACAATCATGACAATGTTTTAAATTCGATAGGAGCCTTTCCTATCAAACACGAGGAAAGATTTGTTAATATGTATTAAAAATTGCCACGCAGACTAAACAATAAAGAATGTTGTAGAGACTTTACTAAAAACTGTAATCTTCCTTTTTTGGAATATGTCCATATTATTATTAATGTTTTATGTATTCAATTAGCAGATAATTACACCCCTATCTGAAAACTTATCGGAAGCCAATATGATTGTAATAAACAAGGATTATATTGATTAGTCAGACAATTTAAGTCACGACTATCTGATTCCAAGTCGCGTCCATCCTGTGTTATGATAACCAGACGACTCATAAACCACATATCCATACATACCATTACTTACTTTATATATTTTGTTTTTAACAACCAGATATAGATAAAATGCATTTGGTCGTCATAAAAACATTTTTAAGAGCGGGAATCGAACCATCCATTTAGATTATCCATCATGTTTACACCTGCCGCAATCTTTCATCATCCACCAATGGTTCAGTTGCAAATAATGCCACAAGGCATTAAGTTCACCCTTTCTAACGTGTTTATAGTATTTAAGGGGCGATGATAAAGTTTGGAAGTAAAATAAATAAATAAAACCCACAGCATACTCAGCAGTCAGTTTCGCTAACCGCTTCCAACCAACCAACGGATGGTCGCCGATCGTTCACCTGTCCAGTGTCAGACGAACATACCGCGATGCGCTGCCGTTACTTAACTGGCGCCTTGTAACAACATGTTCTAATTCCTTCGTCGCGCACCGAACTACGTTGCGCGCGGCGCTCGCTATTATATGCTAATTGGAAGACGACACGCGAAATTGCTCAAAGTTAGAAAGCACCGTCGTGAATATGTATACATACCACTTACTACAAGTAAAAAATGTTACAAGTATGTTTGGTTTGAATAAACTGTTGACCTGTATTTAAATGTATTAACAATTCAATTCCAAATATGAATTGTTTGTTTAGTTCTTTAGTAGTGCTTCTTTTAAGGATAGGGTCTGCAAGTTTTTCTAATGGAACTTAATTATTATACTAGGTTAAGTCATTAACAGCTTGAGTATAGCACTAGAATAATTAATCATATTTAAGATGAGGTTATAATAATAATAAATAATAAAAATCGTTTATTTGTCTCGCTAAAAAAGGTACATATTACATATAAAATGGTACAAGTGGTTATATTCACATGTTTGTTAGCGAGAGCCCGGTCCTTGAAACAGGTATCTAATACCTGTAGCACAAGTCTCCGGTGCTCTCCCCACGGACTGATTATTGAGATGTACTCATAAGGAGTTTAACACAATTGTATAAAAATTATATTCTGTGTATAGACAAATAAACTGAGAGTGTATAAACTAGAGTACCTAGGTGCAGATTATAAGTGAACAAGTGCGCGCGTTTGCGGATTGTCGTGGGTTTCAATATAAGGGCAATTTCACCAAGTCACAGTTGAGTTTATTGTCGATAAGGATTCTAAAACCGAGGAGCTCAGAAAAGCTTGACAGATGTCAATCACTCCCAAGCATTTTGGTCATTCAGTTAACTTGTTCTGAGTAATAAGATTTTATAAAAAGTTTCGCTGTAATCGGGTTTTCTTTTTATTTAAGCAATGAGTTGAGTCTGCAATTTTATTATACATTATTACAAACACTATTATAACAAATGAGTGATCATTTTTGCGGTTGCGACATTTTATAAACTCTAATTTAGTGCTTATATTTTGGCTTATGTACATTTGTAAGCGAAGGGACATATGAATAATTTTGTAAAAAATACAAAATATTTTCATAAATATATTTTAATGGCAAGTGTGATAATAATGTCTTAAACTTGGCTTTAAAAGGACCGTTTTAAAAGGACTTACAAGCTTACTTGCAAATAGCACGAACAGTCCTCTTCTGCGAAATTATAAAAAATAATAACAAAATTTCGTACCATAGTGATAACAGTAAGTGATAAAACTTATCTTGCAGTATGAACATCAATTAGTAATATGAACTTAGGCTATTCACCAATTGGATGTCGACTACGCATTGTAGTTAGAAATCTATGATAATTCCATAACAATCAAGTTTTATTCAATAATTTATATATGTATATACATATTTGATTTAAGTTACTTTCTATCCATAAGGATCAAAGTCAAACAACATATTATAAGACCGCCATAATTAATAACCTTATAATATAAAAAGCGTCAGTTAACCATTTAAAAAATACAATATTTACATGGTTCGCTTTTCATAGATAACAAATTTATGAGTATGTCGTAATTGATATATAAAAGTAACATAACTTAATTTGCAGCGAACCTTGAAACCGTGTCTGTTTTAGAATATCGAATTACGCTGACAAATAAAAAACTAAATAAATAAATAAATAACCGTCACGCCAGGTCCCTAGCGGGGTAGGCAGAGAGCACGGAGTGCCAAACATCTCTA
>DVPR01000999.1:0-11887 GCA_018239345.1 Oxynetra stangelandi | reverse complement strand
TTTTCCCAAATATTAATTTTAATTTAAAAATAAATTGGGTTTAATATTACTTTTGTTTTTTTTTTTATGAATTTTTTAAATTCGCAAAATTTCGAGGCCCACCCGTTATTATTGCGTTGGGTTTATTTGATAAGTTTCTATACAAATGGGTCATTACGCGTGCAGTTAGTTGATTGCTCATTCGATTAACACAATAATAAATTTTGTGTTTAAACGTTAAATATGCAATGAATTCGACAACTATTTTGATGTGCTTTTTACATCGATGAAAACAAACGTAAATAATTATAAATGTTTTCACAGCATAGTTACTGCCTGACGGCTAAGTGTTGCATTTTTATGTTGATTAAATTATTTAATTATATTGTTTAAGCTCAAAACTGTTCAGTGATAGTGTATATTGCTGTAATTTGTTACACATTCTGTAGGAGAGGAAGTGAGCGTGTGCCTGAAATCGACTGGAGGCACGTTTCAATGGTCACATACATTATTTTAGTACTGCTTGTAGCCACTTTTAAAGAACCTTACTAAACATGTATTCATTTAACGCACAAACCTCTAACTCCAACCACGCTAGTAGTGGCAGGAACAGAAATTGTTAGGTACAAATATGAATATCATATTATCTACTCTTAAAAACAAATAAAGCGGTACTTCGATATTATGGACTGCGTTCCTTAAAACAATTAGAAGTTGACTTTGTCGCTGACAACATATCCTTTTTTGATTTTAACGTTGCTTACCCTAAATTGATACTTATTTTATACCCCATTTAAAAAATTATTACATTGATACAAATATCTATATAAAAAATAATACTTCCTTATATTAAGGATGTTTGTGAACATGTTTTTGTGTATTGTTATGATTTTATAAACCGTTATTATAGCAATATGGTTTCGATGACGTTGGGAATACGGTGGACAAGGGCCAAGTTAAGCAACGCTGCTCGTTTATTGTATGGGTAGTCGGTAGGGTTGAATTTTCTATGAGCGATTTCAGGCTCCGGAGGGCATGCAATGCAGCTGTGCATTCAATTAGTTACAGCTAATATTGCGCCTTAACTTTATTGTGCAACGTTGGTTAACTAAAAGAGTAGTAGAATTGTTAAGAACATTAAATCAGTTAAAATATATATTTTTCAATCACTCTTTATCACTGTTTGCGAAAGAAATCGTAATGTTAATATTCCTCCACTATTATTGTCCATAAAAATAGATAAATGACTTTCCTAATTACACCTCATTATCTGTAAAAAAATGAAATTTGAATGTAATTTGAATTAGTAGCGAGTCAAATTTAAAGACAATTTCAATATGATATATTTAAAGTTTAAGGCAAATGAACAATTGAAATCCGGCATACAGTGAAGGAGTGAGAATAAAATGTTGTAAAGAAGTATCGTACGGTGACTCCCGCTGATTTCATTAGTAGTCTTCACGGATACGCTTCACGCAATGTCAACTTTCGCCCGTCTCTGGCTGGCCTTCTGTACTTCGTGAGGAAAACTTAATTTTCCGTTAAGATGTGCACACGGAAATTTTGTTAAAAATTGTTGACATATAAAGCTTGGATTATAAATTCATAGACGGCAATTTGTAATACGATGATGTAATTTGTTAATTTTTTATTACCATCAGATGACATTAGTCTAATGTTTCAGTGCACAGGCCTATTCCAAGGTGCATCATTGAGGCCTCTTTTGATGATATATAGCTGTTACCCAACAAAGCTTCTTTAAGTTTCAAACCAATCAGCTGATTATCATAATTTACGTTGCAATCATCGGGTGAATGCAACTTAATCACGCAGAAGCATTATCAGAGAAAAGAAGATTACATAAAAACCGGTAACAAATAATAATTTTAAAATTCTATAATTTGCTCTTCTTTCTTGTGCGAGGAAAATTATTTCCACATTCAGTCGGAAAAGCAATTAAAATTTACCCTTTTGCTCATTTTTTGCCGTGAAATACTCGTTGGAGGAACTGCGGAACCGCTGCTGTTGTTTTTTCTCGAGCTTTTTGCCGTTTACGGCTGCGGAGTTCTTTTTTCTCGGCAAAAAACACTCATACCGATCGAACGGTAAATCTGCGCTACATTCTCACTAAAAACTTGATTAGCGCGAATACTTGATGTGTGAGATACGGTCGTTATTTGCATCGAGCACTGTGTTTAAGTAAAACGAAATATTTTGAACATTTCGACAATATTTTCATTGATTATTTTTAGCTTAAAGGCGTTGGATCTCATATTGTTGCCAACAGTCGCTTATTTGTTTTAAATGAGAGCTTTCTGTGCTGTTATTAACGAGGAAATAAATTCCGATGAATTTATGATTATTCTGTCATATCACCTAATAGTGATAGCCTACTGGCTTAAAATTAGCTTCCTATACCAAATGTTATGGATTTCAATCTGTACGCCTGTCTGTTTCTTTACAAAAAAAAAATCAATTTTAGTTTAATATTATATTTTATGAGTTGTACTGATGAAGAAGGAAAACATCGTGAAGTAATCGGAACTTCTCAGAATTGTTCTCTAAGGCGCGGGTAATCTCCCAACTCTCAGTTAGCCAGCATTGAGGGCTACAAGCTTACCCGCTCTTTTTCTAAGAGAAGACTTGTGTCCCACTAAACGAGATAGGTTGATGGTGATGTGTACTTGAAGAATTTTGTGGAGTTTTCAGCGTCAATGTGTCACTTTATACTCGTATGCTATAATTATCGCGTTCTTCACAATTACCGGATAGTTTTCGATTAAAGTCATTTGTAGCTGTTAATAATACTTCTCTTTAATGTAGAGATTTTTGCTTTTGGGATAATTTCGAGACGTAATTTGCAAATTACGCATTTAAAATTTGCTTTTCTGATTCGCTATACTCTTTCCGGATGCACGTGCAGGAGTTAGTCCAGAAGGACAATAGTTAATTTGCTATTAAATTTTTAACCGTTCTTTTTAACGAGAAGTTCTCGGAAAACGGTCATGTCACGGTCATAAGTGACCGCTATCTTGAACAGGAATATTTGTCCTAGTATTGGCCACTCACAGAAGTTCTGCCACTGTTAAGGACTGATAGGGTCTCTGGTATACTTGTATTCCGGCAAATACACCCTTCAGACCGAAACCCAGATTATTAATAATAATAACTGCTTCACGGCAGAAATAGGTGTTCTTGTGTTTTAATATAGATAATATTGAGTCAATACAATAGGAGTATTTGTCGAAGACACCAATTGCCAATGGTTTAGTGAAGTTAAACGTGTGAATATGTTTCGTTCGAAGTGACTTAATTTCAGAGACAGATAAAATAGCAACTAGTGATAATATTTTCTTTCAGCTATTTGAGTATGTCATCTCCGACAGTACGCCTTTCGTAAGGTACTGTCTTTTGTAACGATACTACGGCCATTCCATTTTGCTGATACTTTATGTTGCGATCTGGACATTGTAAATTTATTGACCTTTGTAACATAATAAATTGAACAATATCATACTTTTAAATCTGACGCGATGAGTACTTTCTTTTATAAATTGCCATCTGTGAAATCGAGGGTTTTTGCGGTTTTTTTTTGTAATAACAATTCTCATGAAAATACCGAAACGTTTCCAGAATTCCAGATGTAAATTTTTCGTCCGCGGCGGGAATCAAGTGGAACGGGGTAACCGTAGCTTGCTAAGTGGAAATGTATTCTATAGTCTTATCAAAAAACGTTGTTAAGTTTTTCGATAACTTTATACATTATACATACATACATACATACATCCAAATCTTCTTTTGTCGTACTAATGTCTTCGTGGTATTATTGTACATCAGATAATGATATTTTCCCTGACATTTGCGGGTCTGTTGGGGAGGATATCTTATCTTTTTGGAATATATCATCCGGAGATCGTGAAACCCGTGTAACAGAGTACACTGGATATAAATGGGTGGCCACGTAGGCGTGTTATGTGGATCCCTACGTGACTGTGACGACACGTACGTAGGTATACATATGTATGTGTGAAAGAAAATAAGTATCATATGTTGAATTTTATAAAGAATTGAGAATAAAAGAGCTGAGCGCATTAGTGAGCCGCGGAGGAATCGCCAAAGAAATAGAAACAAGATAGAAACAGAATAATTGTGATTCAGTAATCTGAGCGTGTTGTCATCAGGTTTGATTATACGAGTGAGGACGTTACTTCAGTTTGTCTAAAGATCTGTCTTAACAAGGAGGCAGATGGTCGCACGTAGTATCATGATGTTTAGCGCCCAACCAAACGTGACAATGATGACAAGAATATTACTAATTTGTATTACTAGAACATATCATAGGATATAGATGTTTTCTTCGCATTAAGGAGTGATTGTTATACTTATAATCTATTGTTTTATGAATAATAATATCTAGAAATATTAATCAAGTAATGTTCGTATTAACTCATTTGATTGACCAAATTCATCGAAACGAACAGGCCATTTCTTACAGTCTTGTTCAAGGATAGATGTTTATGGGCGGCAGAGGTCACTTGTGTCTGCAGTATGCCCGTTTGCTACTTTCTTCACATAAAAAAGAAGTTAACCGATATATCACTTGAATCTTAATGAGAGTTCTGAATCATATGCTTAAAATACCATAATTAAATGTAGAAATATGCATGCAAATAATAATGATTCGCCTATAAAAATCGGTTCAAGCAAACGGACCAACTAAGTTAGCTCACGGCCAGAATATCATTGATCTCTGGTTTAGCGCAACAATTTCATCAATACAATGGCTAGAAATATACTTATACTTTTGATAAGATGAGAGAAAGCTTTTTATAGGTGTATTAGATATTTTGGAGAGCTGTTTTGGATTAGGAAAATGAAATAAGCGCAAACAATGAAAATCCGCTTTCAAGGCTGGTTAAGCGTAGTCTATCGTTATACCGGTCTGTGCTGTTTTATTTGAAGTCATTGTTTTTATATACAACCCAACACAAAAACATATCATCACGCCAGGACCCAATCGGGGTAGGCAGAAAGCACCGAGTGCCAAATATTCTAGTCCTTGCAAACCTGACATGCTTCGTTTACAATCATTACTCTCTTCATACATCCATATACCATCATTTTAAATGTAGTTGATACTCAAATGGCATACTTTACTTATTTTATAACTTCAGTTAGATTTAGTGTATAATCATTTCATTGTGTAAAATGTTACCTAAAATTAAGAGTTATGTAAGACTAATAATTAGTATTTCATCGTGAACCTTAAATTCAGTGCAGCCTCGATTCTATTCAAATAAAACACGGCGAGAGCTTTGAAAGTATTATAGTTGGTGCTTAATTGGAATTAAAACTTTGAAAATCTGACCTGGCTTCGTATAAATTAACTGGTAAGGCCATTGTTCTACCGCTGAGGAGGAGAAATTGGATCCAATATTTGTAAACGCACATCAGCTAGTGTATATTTTATCTCATCCTGTCTTAGCTTATTCTGTATGAGATCAAAAGGCACAAAGCATATAACAGCTAAAACTTGAATTCGATGTCAGACTTTGAAAAGTCAATTAAACTTTTTATTCTATTTTGCACTTGTCAGACAATCACAATGATTTCACTCTTTTCGTCTTATGATAGGATAAATGTATGTTCTTACTATTCACAAATGTTTATAAACAGTATGTGGCCACTGACTTTATATTTTCTCCCGTACGGAAGTACTACGGAGCAAAAAGAGACAAAGCATAACTAAAATACCCACAATACCGCTATTAAGTTATTATGAATAAGGATATTAATATGTCGGATAAACTTGGAGTGAATTAGTTATTAGAGCGAATCATTAAGTAAACTTTTTAATACATTCTGATGGAGGTCTGATGTTTGGTTAGGATGTTGCTAAAAAGGTTTTCCAATTTTGGGTTGTTATTTTCAATACCTTTTGGAATTTTGTTCGTTTGTATAAGAAACCTGGACAAAAACCCACCAAAGTTCTACCCATCACATACACATATCTACATAAGTCTTGTTAATTTTTTTTTCTTTTTAATTTCTTTTTCGTTTTTATGGTTTGATTTTATTTGGTATTTGTTTTTTTATTCTGTATGTATGTGAAGAAAGTGCTTTCTTTCTTAAAACGTTCCATTTAGATTGTATTACACTTTTAAATAGGTTAGTTTTAAATTTAACCTCCCACGCAAAACTACTTTGGTTACGTTACCTTGGAAGGTATCTTTGATTTCAGAACGTTGTGAGTGTTCAAGGTTTTCAATATAACTACGATGAAAAGCATTTGTACAAAATCTATCTCAATATTGGTAATAAATATTTTGGATATGTTTTAACTTGTAAAATATGATCATTTTAGTTTTAATTTTGTATAATGATTTTTTTATTTGTATCCCCACAAAAATTTAAGTATGGCGATCTAATATTATTTGCACGATATTTTATTACCATTATTGCAAATAAATGATAATGATTTTGATTTTAATAAGTATCCAAGGCGTGCGAACTCTACCAATCCGCACCTAGTCCACGTGGTGGAGTATAGCATTATTGTTAGGAGAGAAGAGTCGGGACAACAGGAAAATATTAACCATATTGTATTTATCTCTGAATGGGGTCAGTTATGTATGGCCGTTTCTTAAGGGATTTAAGGTTCTGATTACCTTATGTCCCTGTACGATGTATTTTCTTTACGGAATATCTACATTTTTCGAATGGAAGTGCGATGTAGAATATTAAGAATTTCACTTTACTCCAGCTATAGTTTTGCACATAAATACGTCTCTTAGGTAATCAACATATTTATATATCTAAAACTGCGTTATTTTACTTTCCAATCCTTGAGTTTAATTAAAAGTTCTTGGAAAGGATTTAATTGGAGTAAAACCCAAAAAAGAGGTTAACGTACACTCATTATATATTGAATAATTTCAATAAAATTTACTGAAATGTAACCAGGAATATCTCTTATGTGCTGGGTACAAAATTAGTGCAAAAAAAATTAGTTTCACTACGTCCTGTTATGCTCAAAAGTAATAAAAAAATTTCAAACAAAAAAACGACTTCATTCTTAAGAATAATGAACAACTTGCACTTAAATCCAGTATAAAATCTCATGCCCTGTTTTTCCATTTTTACTTATAGTATTTCGTTACCAATTTCAACTGGGACCGGCGGGTCAGGAATGTTTGTGTTTTTGTATGCGTCATACTTTATCGGCTTCGAATAAAGCACTTTTTAGTCAATGTTAAAATGTATGTTTAGGACCGTTCGCGTTTGAACTGTATAAATCTTCGTTGAACGGGGTTATCAAAATGTATTTTCATACTTATGCGATGCGTGTACATAAATTTAACACTAACTTTTGTATATAGAAAATGATGGCACAAATTTTGATTTGTATATGCCCGCGCATTTTATTATTGTTATTTATTTAAATCAGATAACTAAATAATAAATCCATTTGTTAGTGAAAAAGACTTGAAAATATTGGTAGGAAAAAATGATAATTATTAATTTAACACACACACATAAATAAACAAAAACGGACAAGCTTATAGACCAAATATCTGAATTTTAGTTTCCTTTGTTTGATTCATTATCACCTTTAGGGCATCGATCGGTCTACTTAGCAATCTCGTGTTTTCATTACTATGTATGCTGTTCGTATCTAAGATCGTTTCTGTACCATCAGTTATTTGGCCGGTGTCCATTCTATTCTACCACTAGTTTGTTATTTCTAATATATTTTATCTGCCTTTAAAGCGATTACTGATATAATCAATCGTCTTGGCATTGCAATTTTAAGGCCTCTGTGACATTTAAAATTGTAAATAAAATCTTTCAATCACTATTCTTAGCGTATAAGTAGGTGCATATAATTTTAATATGTCTAAAAGACCAAGTTAACAAATGCTAGTCTCGAACCAGTTTAAATGAATAATGCAAGGTTATTTCGTATACGCTTTCAAAATTTTGCCCTTCAGTGTACTGTGTAAAATGCTAATATTGTTAGTGTTTTCCAAACGCATTTCGGCCTTTAACCATTAACCTGTAAACTTTAAAGCTTGGTCATTTGAAGTGTTTACAATAGAGGCGAACTCAAACAGCGTGGTTCTGGGCGCCAAACGTGTGACGGTTTTATACCTTATTAAAAGGATATTATTGTATCAAATTGTTATGTCCGTGATTGGTATACGCAATAGTCTTTGTTAAGTGAACATTATAAGCGACCGTGCCAGACCTTAGGTGTAGCAACGCGTATTAAAATGTACTCACTGTGCCAGAGGTCGTGGGTTCGAATCCCACCCGGGACAAACGTTTGTGCGATGAGCTAGCTTTAGTTCTAGCTCTAGTTTTAGTTCTAGCTCTGGGTGTAAAAATATCCAAATACATATCAAAACACATATCTGATTACCATAGTTACATTATCTGATTACCATAGTTACATTATCTGATTACCATAGTTACATTATCTGATTACCATAGTCTCTTCCCGAGAGCCCACCTTAGGATCGGGTTATTTTGTGTGGAGTTGTCTTAAAATAGTAAAAAAAAATATGTCACCAAAATTTTCTCTTTTCATATGGTCGTATTTGAGATAGGTTGCAGATGTTCAAGGGCGTTAATGATCACACATATCAGGTCTCAGCTCGTTAGCTATACTCTACATTCCAAAATGACTAGATCGGCATGTAAAAGCACTAAAACAGCGTTATAGAGTAGGAGTAAGTGAGCTTGAATGTCCAATCCCTAGGGACTCCTAGCTAGGTAGACCAATAATAACAACGTCAACTTTCGGTTTCAACTATATTAACGCTTTGACGGTCATCCATGGCAGCATTGTATTTGGATTAATTTATGCCAGTTTTAAGATCACAGACACACATACTACGCATTCGAAATTAGTTCTAGTTTGCTCCTGAACAGTGACCTGAACGTTATATTGTCTACTATCGGGTAATGAGGTTGCAAATTGGCATGGAAATGACTCAATGCATAATCATTCATAATGTATATGTTAAGACAACTCACACATATCCATCTGCCGAGTGGGAAAGAAACCCACTTCCTCCGGCTCGGTAGACAGGGGTTCCTAACCACCAAACCGATAGATCAGGTAAAGTTATAGTATCATGGTGTCATTCCAGTGATTCATAACTTACATAATAGTTTTTAAATGAAACATCCTCTTGCTATACGTGAGCCCCGTGCCAAACTGCACCGTCTACTGCCAAACTCCGTCACTGCCAAAGACCCGTGTCTAACAGCGAAAGGTAAAAACAGTTGATGACTGATTGAAAAATATGCAAGTGTTTATCTATACATACAATTTTGAGTTTATATTTTGAGTTACATGATCATATATATCTCTTGAACAAAGTCACATAGCTAGCAATTGTCCGAGTGGAATGTGTGTGATTGCGTTCAGCGGCCGATTCTACGGTCAAGTATAATGGTTTATTTGTTCTGGATTTATCATTTTGCCACAGGACATTTTGCACCGGGCGTTGAATCGTAGGTATTTCCGTTTCCGTTTCAATCCCTTGTAGACATTCGCAGTCTGTATTTAGATTGTGCGAACTTGTTCGAAGTAACTTTGTTATTGTTTTCGAGTCCAATGGCCTCAGCTCCTATTCAGCTAGGAGTTGTGAGTTCAATTCTCATGAACGAGAAACATTTATATAATAAATACCACTTGGTATGAGTTTGGTTGTAAAATTACAGGTATGAATTTGAAAGTTTCAATACTCATTTCCGAATAATTTTTACTTCACATGACTGATATCATGTGGGACTTCGATCTTACTTCAAATCCGGGAAGGAGCTATGCCTAAAAATGTCGTTTCCGTATATTGCTATTTTTAAATTCACTTAAGCAGCATAATTTTATTGTTGCTTCCTTATGCGTTTCCCTTCATTGACGTTAACATATGTAACAAACATGATATAGGATTTGTATTCAGAAGCGATTCTTTCACTGGTAAGGTGTAATTTTTTTGTTAATACTGTCTGCTTTTCGCCAGAGATTCGAAGTAGCTGTTAGCAAATCTGCAGCCGGAACACTTTAGAAACATAATTCATTACGTTAATTAATCCTTTCGCAGTCCTTTTTCTCGACGGACTAATTTCAAATAGTATAAATCATTGTTGAGGGCGAAAAATTTCAACGCCAGGGTGGCTACATCTGAACAGATTTAACAGTACGGTTGAGATAAAGACATATTAATATTGCTACGTGGCGACAGGTTCAAGCGAGATCTATTTATAAACCAATAGGACCGAAGCTTAAAACAAAATCTAATCCGAAACAAAGGGCTTGTTGTAGTTTTTAAAATATATTCAAAGCACAGTTTAATACTTTTATACCGTATTTAAAATTTTATTCACGGTCTTAATTAGATCGCGCTCGGAAATGGCGGTGCTTTTATTTGAACTGAACGCAGTCAGTGTATTGGCACAATTTTTCCTATGCTTTGCTCTGTGCGATTGGTAAAATACACGTTTTAAACTTTCAGACCTAAGCTAGCGCTGAGACTATGCATGTGTATGTGTATGCTTAGTAGATTGAAAACACACAAATACGCAATATTTAGAAAAAAAGTATCAGTCCTGCCGGGTATCAAAACCACAATACTAAGCATAACTAACCGGGCTTGTGTTAACGATATTTTTTTACTTATTTTATCCACTATATATCAAAGAGCATTAATTACAACACAACATTCCATAAAACCACAATATTGCTAACCACAAGTTAGTTCCTTGAAATTCTTTTTTCGTTTTATCTCGCAGAAGTCGGTAAATATAGTGCAATTATGTTCCATAACCGCGGCAGTAGATGCGCGTAAACGTTAATCTGGAAAATGGGGCGGATGCAGCAATTTCACGCCACATTGCCCTTCTGACTGTTGCCAACGTGCACAGTGCAATTCACTGCAAATCGACATGCAATCTAACTATATTGTTCATAAGCGTATAACGCATACACTGAGATATGAAGCGTGAATATTTTGTAAAGATTGTTAGTAATACATCTTCAACTGATCTCAGATTGACTAGCAGTAGGGGTGCGGTCTTATTTCGGTCACCAAGTCTAGCAGTTACAAGTAAGCACAGTAAGTATCATATACATATCTCACGTCCACGCAAAATAGGCACTGATCGTCCAAAGACATTTTAAACGAATGAAGGACGCTCAGGAACTAGAAAGCTCCAGGATCTGAATTAAAGGCACTTATGTTCAACAGCCTGTCAACTTGTATACTAGAGACGACCATCTAAGTCCGCAAGAGTGGAAACACTTCAGTGAACGACCTTGAATAGGATAAATAATCCTATTCAAGGTCGGTTGCAGATGTCTATAGGCGGCAGCGGCCACTCGTGACTGCTGCACGCCCGTTTGCCGCTCTATTCATATAAAAAAACAACGGTCATTAAAAAGGCCATAGTAACAAGCAACAAATATTATAATGCCAATGTACATCTGTATAAAATAAAACAAAAGAATGGTCGGTATTGTTTTATTCCTCCTAACATTTCGTCGCCTTTCCGGATAAAATTATATCAATGAATACAGTGATTCCGCTCAGTCGGAACACGGGTACTGAATCTGTATCCGGCCGTCCACGTCCATGAACACCGGAGTCTGTTTTCTGATGTAAGTCATCAGGACATCGTAGTCGACGCCAACTACGCTCACGTTGACTCGGTTATTCGATATCATCTGAAATATGAACGGTTTATTATACATAATTGTAATATTGCTAGAAATTTTTTATCATAACCAATGCAAACAAAAAACCGGGCAATGTTAAACAGATTCCATCACAACTGGTAAAACATGAAACAGGGGGGATAAGGGTAATAGTGATCGGGACACTTTTAATCCGTTTTGTTTCAA
>DVPR01000998.1:0-11889 GCA_018239345.1 Oxynetra stangelandi | reverse complement strand
GTGGCAAATGCATCTTGCATATATGGAGAACGTGTGCATTGGAATTTTGTTTACTGCATTTCAAATATGACAGTAATGAGAACGGTGCGTCTTGTGAATCGACTATAATAATAAAGTATTTTTTCCGAAAACGTCCGCGCTATGTGACCTTATAGTTCAATAAGATATAAATTGTGAATGTAAATAATAATTCGTCTTTATAAAGGAAGACTTTCTATTGTCGAACATTCCGAGGAGAGAGCTCCGCATTATAATGGGAGTCGCGTTCGTTTCAGCACAAAGAGCCGTTGTTTCCACATTACTCAGCAACAGATACATATCTAATAGCGGAGAAAAGGGAACGGAACATCGGCCGCGGAAATCTCGAAAATGCTCGAACGTTTGAATCGTAGACTAGTGCTGCGCACGCGACTTGCACCGTCTGTTTTACTTGGACAACCTGATGGCACATAATTACAATTCATTGATATGATTGAATCGTTGATATTCAATATATATCATAAGAATATGCCCTATTGCAGTATGCCTTAAGGCCTATAATGACCACGTGTGTTTGAATATGGCATAGCGCCATCTAGTGATAATAATAACGAAGTTTCAACCAATCAATCAATGCGAGCAGCTCGACATCGAGCGCGTAAAAACTCGCACTCAGCACTCTGGTAGCCGTATTCCAGTTGTTACAATATATGATCCTTATTGTTTCTATGCGGTACATGCGGCTCGATTACATATAAGAGTGATAAAAGTCAGGTCTGATTCAGAACACGTAAGAGAAGAGATTTAATCGTGTAACGCGGTCTTTACAACAAACGAATTCTCCCAATTACTCCGTCATTTAAGGGAACATAACTATACATATATTCGTATTCTGGACAAGATTCGGCACATGTCATATATTAATAAGCTATAGGTAAAACAATTTAGGAAGGGTGAAAAATAAATTTAAGATCAATAATTGAGTTCATCGTTAATAAATAATTAATAACTGTCTCCACTTGAACTAGTATAAGGCGGGTAATGTACGTTGAAGTGTGAGCCCTTATCGTCTCGTCCTCGATCCGTTCGCTAGGGTTGTCACAAGGTTTAGAAAAATGATACATAAATTGAAAATATTAAAAGTGTTACAATGCTTTTTAATATTTTATTACCGAGGTGAGATCTCTCTCGGAATCGGAATGGAGGGAGGAGGGGAGCTTGGATTATCTTAACCATGAATTTTTTGACTAGCAGTCATCCATTCAAAAGCTGATTGCGATCTGCAACCGCGTTAGGACAACGAGTATTATTTATTTCTTATTTTTATTACGAACTGTAAACTAAGATTTATGAGTGAAAAAATGTAAATCAAATCTTTTACAAAAAATATGTCTTAATGTCACAGCCTAGCAAGCGTAAAGCAGTATACGGACTTCTTTCTTGAGGACTCTTGAGTTTTGCAGTCTGTTCGTTAGCATTTCAATTTCTACGACGTTTTGCAAGAGTTCTTATTGAATTTTCTACCAGTGCTCGCAGAACATTACCAATATATTTAGTTTCTAGCAAATGTAAAATAACAAATACATAATTATGTTAAAATAAGGGATAAAAATTTGAAGAAACGCGGACTGGGATTACCTAAAAGCCACGACGATTATAGCAGATATGTTGAAATCGAAAGGACATAATGTTGATACGGATAAGATATTTGACTAAAGATTTATAACACTATCTATTTATCCATTTATTTTCCAAACAATATCCAAAGCTTGATTAATACACTTTTCGCACTCCTTAATTACAAAATTAACAATTATTTTACACTTAATGTTATAGTCAAATATTAGACGCTAAATATATGTGTGTGTGTATGATGTTATGTTTGTGTGTGTGAAGGTCCTTGCTAATGGGGTTTAATGTTGTGTCGACAATATTCTTGCCTTATTCACCTTATACAAGCAGTACGTGTGCATACCAGCCTGAAAATAGTTAATTGCAACCCAGCATTACGCTGACCCAATATTAGATAAAACTGGAGCTACCTCGAATCAGAAAGTAACCCTGAAGAATAATATACAACTCTTCATGTCTTATTGCTTATTATATCATCCAATCGGAACAAGTATGGCAGTGAGGGACAGAATTAATCTCACCCACTGGTGAGACACTCTGCATGCATAATATAATACGCTTTGTCCAACTCAATATCATCTAAAAGTGTTTTTATAGCTAAATTTGGCAAAGTAAACAATTCCAACTCATTTTACCGCTGTAGCTGAGCTGTTCTTGGGTCTGAAGGGCTTTTTAGATATTGGAAACAAGGGATATAAATGTAGACGTCTCCAGTAATCAAATGGCAGATGGTAGGTTGAAAACTTGCATTAGCAATAAGCACTCTTTTTGTTTTGATATCATCATGTACTTAGTAAATAGTTGCTAACAAAAAAGAGGGAGAAGTACATAAGCTTCAACACTTAAAACGCGACACGCGAGAAGAGAAAGTCAAGGGAATCCACGTTCACGCCAGAAGATTAAATAGCTTACCTTGTACTTTTGCCTCCGACTGATAAAATTCCATTCTGATTTCAAAGATTAATTCAGATTTCTGAATTGAAAAAAGACTTTAAAGTCGCTCTTGCATGCTCACTCGTGGAATAAATATTGATTTTGTACCCATGTAGATGATTTAATCGTTGGAGCTACGAATGGTACAGAAGAATTATGAGTACATATGTCTGATGTTTTAAGAGCGCCAAAAATCGGAGCGTAGCATCAACTGGGGCTTACTGAGTCATTGCAGTTTGCTTTATATCAGCAAGTTGCGATCCATATACCGGCAGATGAGAGCCACAAGCGTTTCATGAAGCTTTTTTGCGCTTAATTCTTCAGTGGGTGTGAATTTTATAATAACATAATATATTAGTCGCAATTTTAATAATTAATATACTAGTTGAAAAAAAACCTAAGAAACACGCGGATCTTCTTTATCGATATCAAATGCGTCGTCGATGCTCGACTTTGCTTACGTATAAGTATTATTATTTATTTTAAATCTGTTCGTCTTCGCTGGGAAATCAGGTTCAAACCATAAAATAATTGTATTGTCATCATAGTCCCTCCGGGAAGTTGGACCGTATGACGTGAGTTACTTACTTATGCACATTTATGTCGTAGGATTCCCTTAAAAGTTACACAGTTACAAGTGACGCTAATAAAGGCGTGTTAAAAATAAAAGGCAACGAGCCTTCAAATAGGTCGTTCAGAAAGTTCAATGCCAGCGTTTGTTATATTGATTTTTGTTCGGTTTCTCTCCTGGTATTGTCAATGTCAAGGAGAGTCTAACGATATCATTTGTCAAAGGGTCCAGTAGGCAGGCCCGCGATCGGCGACTGTAACAGAAACACTAAAGTACCCTAGTAAAACTAAACTACGTGCGGCTAGATTTTTCTTCTGTCCGTACTTTGCAGTGCGACATCGAGACTATAGAAAGACGACTATAGACTATAGACGAATATAGAAATTTCTTTTTAAAGTATTTTGTTCCTTATTTTACAATAATATTATTATATGTTGGTAAATTTCCACGCAAGATCACCTGATTTCAAAGTAGGCACGCAAGAAGTTCCTGTGTTAGCACAGACCGCCTAGTTACCATAACGTATTTAGGCGTCTGGTAAAAGCTTGCGGTCATCATATCAATATTAGTCCTGGTGGGAATCGCATCCTATTAATAATTACAGTTTTTCCTATAATTACAGTTATTTCTATAATTACAGTTGCTTTCTATAATTACAGTTGCTTTCTATAATTACAGTTTATCCTATATTCGACATGCTGTCTGCCGCGTTAGTAGCGCAGCTGATTATGAAGTTTTATTTATAAGGTGTAGTGGCAAAAATCTGCAGGTTTTCTACATCGTTCAAATTTCTGAATGTTTAAACATTCAGTGGAATATTTCGCTTTATTTCGGTTGAAGGATCGCGGCTTTACATTTTAACGACCACTCGTATTGGAAAGTGATTTGCAACTTTTGCCGGCGGAATCATTTAAATAATTAATTTATACGCGTTGCAAGCAATTATGCCGTTCATCTCGTGTTCGATGTTCGCTGCCGGCGATATTATTCTCATAATCGGTCAAGGTCCCGCGTATTAGTACAATTTTGTTCATCATCATATGTGTTGAAGGAGTAGAATACGTTCTTACTTTCGCAGCTCTCCATATGTATCGAGAACAATTTCTGCCCAATGTCAGCTAGAAGGTGGTCAGAAACAGGAAAATAGACACACACAAAACATACGTACAGCACAGCGAGGAGAAGATAAGGAAATTATAAAGGAGGAGGAGGAGATTTATAATTATTATCCAAAGCGGAATCAATTAATTCACTTTAGTGTTCAGGTTATCAACCGAATCCGGGATGTGGGTTCGATTTACAGCAATGAGAAATTTGTATTATGTACGTGTACTCTGTTTGGGCTTAAAATTACATATGAATAGCATTTAAACATTTACATTTGTATTTGTTTAGTGTTCTCCAGTCACCACAGCACAGTCTTAGCCACTTTGACACTAGACTATTATTACATAATTATAATACATACATACATAATTTAATATTGTTTATTTTATTAGTGAAACTGAACAGCGATGTAAACATTGCGCTCGGTCGTTGTTTGCGTGTTTCATTGTACGAGGGTATTCCCAAAAATATGTTTATTGTTATTCTTCTTTTCTTCGCAAATCCGAATCGCAGTAGGTATTTCACGAGTTTGTAGTAAGAATATATGCAAATTAAAATATAGGAATACTTCTCAGTACAAGAGTATTACATTAAAACACTGTTATGCTTATTTAAATGAAAATTCACAAACACCACTTTTGAATGAATGATATGAATTACAAATGAAATATACTAATAAATACAAGATTATTCGATTGAAGTCGTAGTTTTAACAATTAACAGGGGTCTGTCTGCAAACCTTGAATCGTAACTGAATAACTTGTAAAGGCCCTTTGTGGAATTTAATGAAGTACATCGGAGGGCTGGTTGACGTGAATAATTGTCATCAAGTTGTATATAGAACATTTCCGTTGGGCGACGCTCGGGTTAATTGGGGCGACGCGAGATATTACGGGGACGTAATCACTTTGGATATACACGATACGAGGTTTGTACTGGGAGCTGTACTTTAGGATTACGATTACCCTTTTAAAATAATTGAGTTTATTAGGTTTTTATACTGTGATTTAGCAATTTTTTGATAATGTTAGCAACAATTGCTTGTTATCATTAGGTAGTGTGTCATTTTTTAGGTTGAAGGGATGTAGATAAAAAGAAAATATGTTTTTAATTATATGGGTTACGATTAATGTACAAGAATTACATAGTTTTCGTGGTCTAGTACGCCGTGTGTAACGTTTGAAAGTGTATCGAAGAACTGGGTTCTGACCATCTCTGTATGGAATAATAACAGTTTTATCTAATTATGCATGTAAGATGTCTGTGTATTCCATTGTGAAATTTTGTAGCGCTCACCGTAGCTTTACGTCTCCCGAGCGTTGACCAGTGGATAAAACTTGAGGCTCCAACAAACCTCCTTGGAATCCATTAGGCCTACCACAAAGTAGAGAGATATAAAATACCATAAATTGTTTGCATGAATAAACGGGCGGTCTATGGACTAGGTATACCAAAAAATCGTTAAATGCTCTACGCATCCAGTACAATAACATCTTTAGGATGCTTGTGGGCCTTCCGCGTTATTGCAGTACTTCAGATATGTTTGCGCAGAAACATACTGACGACTTTTACGCACTCATACGAAAAAAATCTGCGTCTTTAATGAGGAGGGTTAAGGATAGCACCAACAGCATCCTCAAGGTTGTTGCGGTTGATGTGCATGCACCTATAAGGAGACACTACGTGCGATTGATGATGGACCCTAACACTGGGCATCGCCCGCACAGGGTGACTCTCAGGTATATGACACATTAGCTGTAATAATTTATTATATAACTTACTAACATAGTTTTAGGCATTTGTATACTAACACATATACCTATGTCAGCAAATAAAGAAATTTGAAATTTGAATTTGAATAAATAGCTCGTTTCTAATATCGTACTAACAAGCGATATATTGAAGTTTAATAAAGGTATATTTTGTAATTAACTAGCGCGCCGGGCTAACGTCGCATACCCGTGTATGTAGCGCCACCTGTTCAGTCCAGTTGTGGATGTAAATCATCTCGACACTCATTAAAACACACACAAAGCAGATTAAAATCGTTCCAGCCGTTTCGTTGGAAGTCAACGTTATACCGGAAGCAGCACTCCCTATCTTGTCCTGTCGTGAATCTAAATCATCTAGGGACTCACTCGAACATCCACAAGATATTGAAATCAGTTCAACCGTGTAAGTTCAGTTCAGTGATAAAGACACTTACAGAAGTTATATATGCTCATATATAAAAATAGGAGACTCGGGTAAGGGACTGTGGGAAAAAAAATTGCGTTATTAAGTGACAAATTAAGATAAAAGATCAAACAACACACACGGTATATATTACGAATGCTTAAAACACGTCTATCGGGACGTCTGGAAGCCATGCTGTGATGGCCGAAGCGCTGAATTGATATTCATGAAATTTTATATGAATATACATAGTTTTTACTGTACGAACAATATAAGCTATTTAATTCCACAAGAGCTTGAGCTGTGAGCGCAGATTAGTTATGAAAGAATGTTCTTAAGGGGTTGTTCAAAAAACTATGAAACGGAACTAATTCGAATCACAAGAAACAGCTTCCAAATTATTTCATTACTTACAGCGAAGCAGGCTGGCGGAGGCTAATAGATTATCTGGTTACATAAAATAATTTCTTTCCTTGGTTTTTTAACACACTGTTATACAATTAGACCAAGTGCCCACGCAACTAAAGGCTAGGCCGTCTACACGGGATATTACCTTCAATGGATCGGTCTTCGTTTAAAAAAAAAAACTTAGTATTTAATTTTATATGTATAGTATTAATATAAAAGAAAACGAATTGATATAGATATCTTTCTGTTTTTCTCTACAACTTTATATGAACAGTAATATATTGAGGATATCATTATATGTATACAGGCATACATACAATTATTAATATACATACATAACTATATTTTCAACAATGGACTGAGAAAAGTTGATGATGTCTGCCTGTCACAACTGTATTAAAGGATTATACGATTAATTAATGTTAGGACAAAGCTTAGATTTTTGATAACTTTTAAATGATGTCCCTCGAAAATGTTTCTAGAAAATGCCGGTCGTAAATCAAATATGTTAGTGCTAGAGAGCGCCATAAACGTTCCTTTGAATAAACTTAAAGAACTTTTCAGAATGTAGGATTTAAACTGAACTCTTCTGAAGTCTTTCTGAGACTCGCTAAGCTACTCGTAGTTCTCGCTTTCGAAGTGGTGGTCTGATTTAAACGGTAAAAGGAAAGACAAACGATGTTTCATTGATTAACCATATGTATATGTTAACAATATATTTTACAATGGATTAACGTAGTTTTGATAATAACTTCTAATCTGGAACAATTTATCATGCGATGAATGTGATTCCGTTATTTTTGTGTTTGTCTCACCAACGATTATGGCTCACCAATGAATACCATTCCCAGCCGTGTTTTGAATAATTTGTGTGTGTGTTTGTGTATGAGTCTATATGTATGTATGTATATGTATTTGTTTATGAGTTTATATGTATGTATGTGCATTTGTGTTTGTGTATGAGTCTATAGGTATGTATGTGTATGTGTGTTTGTGCATATGTGTTTGTGAATATATGTATGTAACTGTGTGCCTATGTATGAGTGTATGTGTGTGTGTGTGTGTGTGTGTGTGTGTGTTGTTATAACGCAATAAATCCGATCCATTCGCAGGCACCCTTAGACCCTTTTGCTCTCTCGACAGCTCGTGACTTTTGTCCGCTATCGAGGTATATCGTTAGATTAGAAACTGTGTCAAGCACTGTGCTCAAATTAATGACTTGTGTCTTGACCTCCGAACTGTACTCAGAATGAATTTCGCTTAGCGAATTGTATTAACTGGATATTATTGTATAAGTATTATTATATACTTGAAGTTATTTTAGGTTTTGACGTTGTGTTAAACCGTTAATTTCCCCTTTTGTTATATGATTTAGATGAAGCGGTAGACAACGTTATACCGGATGAAGCCGAAGACTTTTTTGGGCGAGAGCTTTTGTTTTATAGAAATAGCGAACAAATATTCAAGAAAATATTTTAAACCAAGTACATCTTCTTTTTGAATCTCTCTTCATAATTATAAATATATCTCTTTTTTAATTGTATTTAAAGATATTTATACTATTATTTTCAGTTTGAATTATTCTTAGAATACTGGTATAGATTCTTTTTCTACAAATAATATATGAGAAGCTAGTTTTGTTTAACTCTTACGGCTTCGACAATGTTCCAAACATGTGCTCTTTTAAAGATGTATCTGTAAATGTATGTAAAGTTGCAGACTATTACGAAATACCGACTATTTTATTAACTTTGAGTATATCCTATATTATGAATCGGAATGGAATTATTAATGGAGGCCGAGGCGTAGTGGCCGAGGGAGGCCGAGACTCGCCTATCTCGAACAAAAAGGTCAGGTATTGGCTGATGGGGGAGTCAAGAGCCTCCGAAACCAACGTGTATGCATGAAGACACTGAGGAATGTCGACGAAGCACGTCAGATTTGTAAGGACAGAGATGTTGGGCACTCGGTGCCCTCGTCCTACCCCGCTAGGGACCTGGCGTGACGGTTATTTATTTATTCATTTATCGGAATAACATTCCGAAATACTGAAAACAATTTATCTAAAAAAGAGAAGTTTTAACAGACCAGAGGAGCGTCCACATCGAACGAGACCCATTTTATCCCTAAATTGACTGTGCGTTTTGACGTGAATCAACGTTATGGAGGTACACACAAACGGGTTGCAACGGACCGAGGCGAGGCATACCGAAACGTCGCCTGTGGCATAGAAGCTTTAATATCTTGGGACAATAAACATGTTGACACATTTTGTTCTAGGGTCAATAAACATAGACATTTAATCTCGATAATTTCCCACAATGTGTATAATTAATTGCATATAATTCCAGTGTGGATCATAGTTACATACAAACCGTCGGAAATAATCTTTTTTGATTAGTCACTTCATTGAAAATATTGAAAACTGAATGCGGAGCGGCTCTGTTTGGTAATTATTCATCATCATCATCAACCCATTAGTAATTATTGGTCAGATGGAAATGGTCAGCGAGTCAAACGTCACCGAGCATGTCTCCTTTTGTCAGTTATTATCGCGACTGACAATCTTTTGGATCTCCTTGTTTTGATATGACCAATAACAACTACATACAAGGGATAGCAGTTATATGTGGCCGCCCAAGAATAGCACAAATAGTTCTGTTCAAGGTCGGCTGCAGATGTCTATGGGCGGCAGCGGCCACATGTGACTACTGCATGTCCGATTGCTACTCTCTTATGACAAAAAAGTATGGGAGTTCTATGGTATGTAACAGTGTTCATTGCAAAATTTCCTCATACCGTTACAGCAAGTGATGTTTAATTTAGAATATCTACTCGGTGTCTCATTAAAACTGTCTCTGTCTCCAACCCTAGTAAGCTCTAGGCGGCTGTACGTATAACACTTCGTTGAGCGAAACCTCTGTCATATCTCTAATTTGTGGCAGCGGTGGGCAATGAACGATGGACGCGCGGTTACGATCTGCGCCTCTAACGGTCCCCGCTCAGAAATGAGCGCTCGCCCGGACAATTTGTCTCTCAGATACTAGTTGATTTGATTTTATCAATAATAAATAAATATAGAGAGCATCGGTGTAAAAATGAGGAAGGGAATGCTCCGTTGGTTCGGACATTAAGAAAGAATAGATGATGAGAGACTGTCAAAACAGATATACAATGCGAGTGTTGATGGACGTACTGGCCGACGGAGGCCGAGACTCACCCATCTCGACCAAATAGGTTAGATATTGGCTGATGGGGGAGTCAAGAGTCTCCGAAACCGGCGTGTATGCATGAAGAGACTGATGAATGTCCACGAAGCACGTCAGGTTTGTTAGGACAGATATGTTTGGCACTCGGTGCTCTCTGTCTACCCCGCTAGGGACCTGGCGTGACGGTTATTTATCTTATTTATTTATTTATAAATAAATATTTTGGGATAACTGGCACGTGTCCTACCGATCTCGTGCTGTACACAATCTGTGCTACGGTAACGGGATAGCTAATAAATATTGATACATACATTTTATAACGCAATAGCTAATTGTATGCCGAGGCATGGAACAAATTTTGCGCTTATCGCACTATGTGTTCTGTTAATATTCAAAATCATAAAGCACTGAACCGACGAGTGAGTTAAAGTTTAAGTCAATTGCATTTCCAGTTTCTTTTTATGTGGAATAGAAGATGACGTCGCTGTATTGTCCCCGCAACGGTTTATTCAAAACAAATAAAAAAAAACCGAACGACAACAAGTGTCCTTATACAGAGAAATATACCAATACACGTCCGGGCCTCGAGTTCACTCGAGGACAAACTTGATTAATGCCGCCAACAAAACGCCTGAATCCATATATTCTTCGCTCTTCTGGCAAGCTCAAAGGAAAAAACACTTTAGGTGGAACCTTTTAAAGCATCGCACTATTAATGCATACTTGTTTTCCGTGCAGGGCGGTCTCTGGCGGGCCGGGCCAGGGCGCGACCCTCCGGGGCCGCTTAATATTCAAAACCATCATCAAAAATGCAAATTTGATTCCGTGCATCCGTACAAATAATTTGCAGAGCAGAAATATGAATAAGTTTGTGATCACTTGTAAATATGATGAGTTGAAACATTTGTTATTTAATGAATGCTTTTTAGTGATAGCGATTTTTACATAAAAAATAGTAACGATCGACTTTCGACCTTCATCTCCAACGTATTCATATTCAAATTGCATATTGGAATTTTAAATTTTTTATTAGCGCGAGCAGATGAAGTAAAAAAAAGGCAAAAATAAAGTAAAGGTTATTTAAAGTATATTTTTCATAGCGACATATTCATTGAAGCATCTTTGAAGTCAAAGAAATACTCCGAGTATAAAACTTGTCATATGGAAAACTTCAAACGATCTCACTAATTGAAAAAATATTTTACCGAGATCTCTATCGCTTTGTCGTTACATTCCGAATACTAAAATAATATATTTTATTTTATACGATTCTCCACAGTTCGAAATAGTTGGTGGACTAAAAAATATAATACTTTGATTAAAATACTACATATTGCAAGATACTTCGTTATTTTTATGTTTCCTTTAATTTAACAAACAATTGTAGATAACAAAAATAAACTTACAGAATTAAGACAAAGCCCAGTAAAGATTCGACTGATGGATATGATAAAAAAAGGCATCACCCTCGATAGTAAGCTTCGCTTCAAAATCCATATCGACAAAATATATTCCAAAGCATTCAGGTAGCTCGGTTTTATTCTACGGAACAGCAGCTAGTACAAATCCCCAAAAACCAAGATCTTGTTATATAACTGCATTGTTCGTAGTGGCTTGGAATATTGCAGTGTTGTCGGGAACCCCTGCTATGAAATATATATATATTAAACGCATAGAAAGCGTACAAAAGCGTTTCCTTTGGCATTTAATAGACTCCTGTAATTTGGCCAAACAATTCACTTCTTATGAAGACAGGCTAGTAAGATATGCAGTCGCTGAAGAATCTTTTTTTTTTTTTTTTTTTTTTTTTTTTTTTTTTTGCTTTAGGCTCGCGTTTGTCTTCTATCCCCACCGAGGGGAGGAAACTTGCAGGCT
>DVPR01000997.1:0-11893 GCA_018239345.1 Oxynetra stangelandi | reverse complement strand
GTAAATTAAATTTAAATTTAAGCCGTAAGATTCCCTTACAAGTTACATGGATACAAGTGACGCTAATAAAAGCGTGTTTAAAATGTCTACAGTGCACTTTATATTATGGTATACGGAGACGTCTCTGGAGCCCGCGCATGTTTGAGGGACTCCCTTGACAGACTTTTTGAATGTTTTAACGTTAATGAGACAGACACCTTGTGACACACACAGTAGTCTGGTTCCAAACTAGGTGAATTATAATATATAGTAAAATATTACATTCTTCGTGATGGAATGAAATGGGAATTAATTTTACTTTATACGATTATTTTTATATAATTAACTTTATTTTATTAATGAATCCATAAAAAACCATTATTCGATCGTGATAAGGCAAAATGGAAATGTAATCACATATTAATAGATTTGTAACCGTTTGTAGGTATTAAAGTAAATTGAATTGAGACATATTAAAAGTGCGATAATAATGTATATTTATGGATGATTGTTAAATAATCTATAATACGGTTTATAACTACATACATTCATAATTATACATTAATGTATATAGATATTTTTAACACCCAGGTACAGAACACATGCTTGTGCTCATCACACAAACATTTGTTCCGAGTGGAAATCGAATTCACTAACCCGCCTCAGCGCTCAGCTTAGCTAACCACTACACCAACGGATCAACGTATGAAACCGTATAACCATCAGTTGTCCTACCAAAATATACTCTATTAGCGTTATTTTGGAATCAAAACAGAAGTCATCTATTCGGCCAAATGTTTATTTGGTAATAATAATAATAATAATATTTCTTTATTGTCAGAGAAAATCATAATTGAAATATATATATTATGATATATAGATCTATAGTATTATTGGACGATGTCGGTCAAGGGATTTATAGAATATACGTCGATATATCTTGTTGACATGCAAATTGTATTGAACATTGTGTTGATGAACTATGACAGCGCGCCCGTCGCTAACAATCTCTGATATGTTAGGTAACAGGGTCATTGACTCTTGGAAGGATTACACTTTTGTATACTGACTTTTCATTGCAACCAACGTAACTACTTTATTCCTATGATTCCCAAACAAACGATTATAATTATGATGATGTGATGTTCAATTGTTTTTTTTCTTTTGTAAAATATCGCATTTTTGTTCCTCATACAAGTAGGGTCACAACTCCAACTACATCTCCAACATACCACCAAAATCACCCGAAGGATGCCGACCAATTAACAGTCACTGTCTGGGAACGTTTTACTAGTTGGTACCAGTGACATAATAGAGGAGAAAAAAATAATGAAAATAAACAATAAATAATCGTCCATTAGTTACAATACACTTCTTTAAAAATATCTAATTTAAGATTTCATAATATATATTAAGAGATGTCGTCGATATGTCGCCTCTGCACATATCAACGGTTAACATTCGAAGTGTAGGAATACTAGTATTATGTTAAACGCTAGCCGAATTACATGTATATTGAACATACAAAGCGTGTAATACCCCGAGTTGATCCAATAATCCGCGGTTAGGGTGTAGCAATGAAAATATGATATATTGTTATGCTTGTGGCTCGAGCGGGATGTAAGCGAGACACACACATACTTTGGGATCAGATGGGCCGTGAGTGGAGATGTTCCTAGATTTTAATTATTATTATTCATTGCCTATTCAATACAGAAATTCATATAATAAATACGTATGACTAGATTAGTTCGTATCGGCGACATGTAACACTGGTGCTGTGACTCCTGGAACTCATCGCTTCGCCTGCAATTTGAGCCCCCCCCCCCCTCCCTCGCCCCTTCCCTCAGTTTCTCGCTCATACAACAGGAGTTAATTCATTTTATAACGCAAGGCACAACTAACCGTTTGGCGCATTAGCCCATTAGTAGGCATGACCTGACTTTCACACGAACCTACCTATCCAACATAAAACACGCGCTAATTAGAATTATATTGTATTGTATATTAAATATCTTGAGACATCTCCGCATACGACCATCTGATCCCAAATAGACGTCGTCTACGTCTACATAGTTATAAATATAAAGTTTTTATTTTACAGCCAGGCATAATTAATACTTGTGTATATCATACAACTATTAATTTGCTCTACGCGGGAATCGATCACACGACCGCCATCAGGTTCGCTAACCACTGCACCAACGGGTCTGTCGGATATATATACGATACTATGATGCAATAAATAAATAAAAAAACGATTTCACGTTACATGCCGAAATCGAAGAATCTCGATTTATTTATATTTAAAACTCAATATTTATGATGCTTTCGACAGCTGTAGAATGAACGAGCCAAGGGTAATTGAATATGAAAACAAATAGATTTCAAACTTTATGGCTGCCATTGAAGGTGGATCGGATGGATTGTATATACTCGTGGGATCCAATTTCATCCACTCGGAGAACGGATGCGCAGTCTTCGATCGTTTTGTATTTATTTATGGCTTCAAACGTCTACGGATTGGGCCAGTGTGAAAAACATTTTCGACACTGACGTATAACAAAGTCGCATTTCAAGTATTGTCACCTTTTAGGAGAGCTCTGCAAGGATGATCAACTTATTTCCTTGTTTTTTTTTATATATTTACTCGTTTAAATAGTACCAAACTGTTATTAATCAAATGTATAAAAATACCCTTTTCTATAACTTTTTAGTATTGTTGAAACGAGTAAACAAGAAAAAAATACGAAAGGAAATAAGTCGGTGAAGTTATCTTTGCAGAGCTTGTTACGGAGTGAGAGACTTTAACACCTTTTTAAAAACTATTTATTGAAACTTATATTCTAAGGACTTGATCACACGAAAGCGGAAATGATCTTTATCTTACAATTGTGAGCTCCGGCTTATTTATAACATGAAATATGGAAGGGATAACGAACATAATTAAGGGTAACTTTTGGACTACATTAGAGGTATTGACAAATTAGTAATGTAAAGCAAACAAGATATGTACTTATATTTAGAATTACTCAGAAATAGAATGAATACGAAGAAATACTTCATTTAGATAGGTTAGTGTACATATTTGGCTACGTTAGATTTACTTAGAATTAAGGTTAGTGAATAATAAAGAATTAATAGTAATAATAATAACATTAGGTATTGGCCAACACAGATACAGTACAGTAGAGGATATGTAACAAGCTCTCCTGAATAAACAAGCTCAATAAGTAACAATATTTCAAATGTGACTTTATTCTGCGACAGTGTCGATATATCGAATGAATTATTCGGGTGTTCGGTCGTGTTTGTTAGTTCCGGCGACAGGACGGTGGGACGCGGCGCTCGTTTTTTGTTTATGGTGCCCGGTCATAGAAGTGTTGTTACTTCTGGGGACTGATATGCTCGTGTCGATTATACACGTGGACACGCAACCATATGTGCTGCAGATCTAAATGTAAGTTTGATGATTCAGTAGTTAGTGATAAATCCGAGTCGCAGGGTTTCGTACTGAACTTAACCGAAACCTCTCAACAGTTCACCGTTTTGTAGGTGTCGATGAAAAAGAGACTTGGTTTTAACATTTCACTGGAGACCAGAGTATTACACGGAGTAGCATTTTTTATTTACTTTTTATTTTACATTTTTTGCAGAGGCACAAAAGGTGGACTTAATACTAGATGTGCTCGTTGCCAGACAACCCGTCGGCCAAGTAGATCGCAACGCGATATAATAAAGACAAAAAGAAAAGTTCCATAAATATCAACAACAAATAGTTATAATTTAATGTAATGCAAAGAGCTACAGATAAAACACGCCATATTGAATAGCTGAGATATACATATATACTTGTGTGTGTGTGTGTGTTAGTGTGTGTGTGTTAGTGTGTGTGTGTATATATAGAATACATTCAGAATTTAATGATATTCAGTTATGAATGGCTTTCCAAGCCCCGTAATCATTCACTAATAATACAAAGCCAGCAATACTTGCTATATTGACATTCATATTAATCATAATAAAAAAATTCCCACTGAGAGGAATTCCTATCAATATTTTCCTTCGGCCCCATTCGCTGTCGCTTGGACCACACGGAAAGGAATTTCATATCCCCTCTCCCGTCGGGCCGTAAAAGAAGATTGCTTGGGTTACTTCAGAACGCCGAATGCCACGGTCGGAATTGTTCGAGCCTTATCTTAAGGCTCTTAACACATCAACTACATCAAACAGACCCACGTAGCTATGGACGGAACAGATTAACTCGGGGATACGCTTCATAATCTTGTTTGGCTGGCTACGTTTAGTGTGTCCTTGTTTCGTAGCACAGTTTTCGCGGTTATTGTTTTGCGCACGAAAAATAAACAGCTTTCTACATGCAAAATATAATGTCAAACTATTGACTGGTCCGTTTGCGCAGATGATAATGGAGCTGGTTAGCCGACGATAAGCGGAAACGTTTGTTCCATGTCTGAGTATAAAAAAATGAATATGTATGTTCATATAAGTGTACATATACTATCTACATATTATATACATCTATATGTATATACATACGTATGTCTGGTAATGTACCAAAATAAGATATACAGAAGCGCAAACGAATAGGAAACAAAGTTGGTTTCAATGACAGTCGAATTATAGCGCCTCTACGCGTCGAGTAAATTTCAAAGCTTGATAACCGACTCGCCAGCGAACTGAACTGATTGAGCGGAATGAATGATATGAATGAACCGCGGCAGATCAATGACTAAAGGCTTTTGTGTTTCTTGTTTAACGCCATTTGAATTATTGTATTTTTTCTGAACGGGACGAATGAAACGATGAATGAGAATGGTGTTACAGCAATGACTGGAGGTATTTGTATTGTTTTTTTCAGAACCATTTGAATTATTGTATTTTCATTTTAATGAAACGAACGAATGAATGGTGACAGATCAAAGACAAAGGGCTTTTGTATTGTATATTTAAAACCATTGAAGTTATTGTATTGAAAATATCATTTATATTTTTAACTCGACTGCTCAACGTAATTGTAAATCATCGTATTCCCGTCCTCCATTAAAACAAGATAGTTTTTCTTTCAAATTCGTTATCTGAGACTCGGTAATAAAATCGGACAAGTTGTACAAATTTATTAAAGTAAATACAATTTGCTAACATAATTAGTTTCGGCTTGACGGATGGGTTAAACAGATTTAGTAAAACACTAATGTACTATTTTTTTTCTTGAGAGGTGACTTCTAGTTGTCATTAGCCAGTTCAGAGCTGTAAAAAGATTCTCCGTTCTCAATCCACCTAGTTTTTTAACTTGTTTAACCTGTATGCATGGTTTCCATCGTATTACAAAGTAAATTTACTTATAAACCTTTCTGTATTCATCATACCAGACGGCTAAGCCCATTGGAACGTATGTACATCTAGTAATATCATATTTTGATTGACTCACTGGTACAGTGGTAACTGAACCTGATTACAGAGTAGAGGTCGTGGGTTCGATTCCCATCGAGGAACAATATTGATGTGATAAGCAGAAACGTTTCTCTACTCGTATGGTTGGATGTAACAAAATATGTATATATATTTATATGTATATATGTTGTTCATCATTCCTTCGGTTACCGTCGAATAGCCTCTAAATATACATATATACAAGTATATATTTATTTATGTATATAGATTATCAAACGTCTGATGACTCTAACACAGGTTGACTGCGTGACTTATTTGGAATAAGACGCCCGTTACTATGGATCTTTTTTAACTTTTGAATCGTCTGTCACCGTGGTCGTATTGGCAACTTGCGGTTCGACAACAGCGAGAGGCAAGGACGACTCGACCATTTTGTGCCGCGAGGGGGATCGTAATCGGCTCCCCGGCGGCGACAGCCACTGAGCTCGGACGACACTCTCAAAATAAGGAAAAATGTTGCCGCGCGTTCGTCGCGCCGTCGTTCTCCCTTTTGTTCTTTTTTGGTGTTTTATTGTTCATTTCAATTTTCTTTTGCTACTTATTGATATACGTTACGTCGTAAAGATAGGGCTATTACAACTGACAAAAGTAGATTATCTAGGTGATGTCAGCTATAAAAAAATTAACTCGCTTTATGTCTTCATGCTGTTGAGCACACACACAAAACCCATACACACACACACACACACACACACACATATATATATACTTATAGGTATGCTGTATATCTTTCCCTATGTTGTTTGAATCCAAAAATTTCTAAATTTGTCTTCCTGCATGAATTTCAAAAGAAATCTTTGCATTTATTCTAACGTTCCAATATTTTTACAATATTATTTGATCTCTTTCCTTCCAGTAATAACGCGGTTAAAAGATCTCAAACAACCGTAAACTCAATAGAGATTATCGCCGCTTGATGCCAACCGAGACGGACTTCCGCTGGAAGTTCGTTTCATTTTGTCGTTTCCATGAAAAAATTCTTAAAGGTACACTACTGATTTTAATAAAATAACGCTGTCTTTGTGAACCTAACAAAAATGCAAAAGCAGTGATGGTCTAAATATATATACATATATATATACACACACACACATAAATATATATATATATTTATATATATATGTATATATATTTAGACACACACACACATACATATATATATAATTATATATATGTATGTGTGTGTGTGTGTGTGTATATTTATATGCACATATTATGTAGTTTAACAGCCGTTATTATGATCAGATGAAACCGTGTGTGGAGGTGTCTCAAGATATTTATTATACCACATAATTATAACGAATGGTGAATTTAAAAAATGTAACACATTAAAATATCGTCATTTGGACATTGAAATATATAGTGCATAATTTTTTATTAGCACGGACAGTGTATCCATTCCATCAGTGTCGTCTTTTTTTTTAAATTAAGCCATTTATCGTGGGCGAAGATTACTCATTCTTACACCGTTACATCTAATTACTAATAATACATTTCTAACAATATTACATTCGAATCACATGTTTATATAAATTGTTATAATCACGATTGTCTACCGCTACAGTTAATTTGATTGGTTACTTCGAACATGCTAATCTAATAAACTAATAGGTTTGTTCTACAACATAAAATAGCAAAGGAAGTTTTCTTTTGTTTATAATATACCGTCGCCATTGCCTTTAAGATTTTATTATTCTTTTCAATTTAATATTTTCCAACAGTCATAATGCCAGAGAAAAGTCGCGTTCGGCTTATCTAAACGAGTTTCACGAGCGGTTTTCAGCACCAATTGGTTACTTTTGTATTATTATTATTACACGCCATTCCGCACAATTTCAGTAGCAATCAAGTAAAGCAATTTCGAGTGGGTAAGGTCATTCAATTACCATTCAGGTCCGAATTGGGTCACATTCGGGTTGTCGCGCTGTTAAATTTAGAAAATCATATCATTTTTAAAACAAATTAAATCGAGCCGTGAATATATAATTACCGTGAAAAATCAAGTGTTTGTTTGTAATTAGAAGGACAATTTAAATTTTATTTTTTTGCTATTCCATCGCTTTTCAATTCTTAAAGGGAATAATGAGTAGTGAAAATATTATGACTGATCTTTTTTTTTTTCGTGTCGCTTGCACATTTTTTTTTATATTCATGACCATGACAACCAATGCCAGTCAACAATAGCCGATCTTATTGAATAATTTAAAATTCGAATATTAAACAAGATACGCAACAAAATAGTTATAATATGTACCTATACATTTAACGTAACAATGGAAACCAATTGAAATGGAAATAAATAAAAAAAAGCCATAGACGAAATTGGACGTTAAATAAATATGCACATACAATACCGAATTCATTACGAGTATCCATACATACTCGTACATATCCCGCCGCGGCGCAGTTGGGTAAAAACGAGAACACCTGTTATATCGCGTGCGTGCTGTAATAACTCAACGTGTGCTGTTCCAAATCTGAATGGTGTTATTTATGACGAAACAAATGTTCTAATTTTAAATTTATTTATACATTTCGTTCGTGCACCGATCCTCTTTGCCGAGTAAAACTTGAGCTTAGTGATATCAGATTGGAACGGTTCTCCTCAGAATTTGGGAGATTTTAAAAAAGATTAAAATTGTAATAATGATAGTTTAAAATAAACAACTGCGACAACACAAGCAAGTTTGCTCGTAGTTTGTAAAGTTGAAGTTTATTTTTCAACGATTAATAAATAAATAACCGTCACGCCAGGTCCCTAGCGGGGTAGGCAGAGAGCACGGACTAACCTAGACGCTTGATTTGAGAATACGAAGTTAATGATAAAGGAGTTTAAAAAAAAGGATAGTATAAATAAAGGAAAAAGCGTGACGTTTGTCTGGCAACACTGACGGAAGTATGAATTTGTTTTCATACTTTTGTTCTTTTACGGGTCTACATAACTGGGATACTGTTGCGTTGTATTTAGTCTGCCGATTCAGGTCGAGTACTGGCAAAGAAGGAAAACAAAGCAGACGTATATCGCGCATACAAATCGTTCAGATGTTTGTTGACACAGCTATTAAATTGTATATCTTTGGAAACACTCGACTCCGAGACATATGTTTTTTGCCAAAAACATTTGTGTTTAAACTTGACCGAGTATTCGAAATTTTGACTTCCGGGTTCGAACTGGCCGGGCAGATAATTGAATGAAAAAATATATATCATGGCATATCTGATATCTGATTCAAAATTAGAATAACTCGTGTACAAACTTTTAAATATATGAATGTTCGAGAACTATCCGAGAAAATTCCGTAAGATTGAGTGTTACGTAAATATGAGAAGAAAATGTAACTTTAATGCAATATTACGAATCGGCTTTCAGTCTACTCGCCCTGATACTCCGTTCGCGAGGGAAATGCGCGTTTCTGTGTATGCATTTCTCGAAAATCTCTCGTTGTGCCCGGGAGAGAGTGAGGCAAAGCATTCAAGTATTACTTTATTCATGTATATACCACCATACATTTTGCTTTTCCCGCGGATTGTTGCCAACTTTATCTCGTGTATCGTGGGACTTCCGGAGTCACTTGTGATACTGTGTACTGTATGAAATATTGTAGAATGTTTTACAGTTTTCATACGAAACCCTAGAACGTTCTTTTAACATAATATTTCGATTGTTTTTTTACAGTTTTAATTCGTTTACAGAATTTTACAGAGTTACAATTGGTTTTTTTTACACAATATTACATGAATCTTCATTGTGGAATGTTACAATACTTTTTTGAGAATCGTACAGAATTACAATTTCCATAGAGAACGGGACAGACCCTGTTGCAATTCATATTCATATGTAATTCACGGCGCGGCGTCCAGACTTCCGCGGCTTAAGAGGATATTATTCGAGCGGGACTTGCGCGCGGAAGCATTAACTGTATCGTGCTTGTTTTATTGCTTAGTGCTTGTGTTATTATCAATGGTTTCGAGATTCTTGTGGGCATAGGGTAGGATTTCTGGTAGGCAAAAGGTACTTTTCCATTTGGTCCAAACATATAGGATAGGAGGCAAATCCCATTTAGTCTCCCGCAGTAATTTGCCGATATGCGAGTAGAAATTTTGTACTGTACGATTTGATGTAACTGCTTGACGCGGATCAACGGCCGAAGAGTCTCGAAATAGCTGGACGGAGCGAAGGAGCGCAGTGCGCTCGGCGCATGCAATGGATTTGAATGCGACCTCGTTGTATTACCCGACTCCCCGCCCGCCTCACACCTCGTAGTACGACGTGTGTCTCCATGTGCGTGTGTGTGCGTGTGTGTGCGTGTGTGTGCGTGTGTGTGCGTGTGTGTGTGTGTATGCGTGTGTGTGCGTGTGTGTGTGTGTGTGGGTATTTAAAATTGTTTTGCGTTCTGTTGTTATTCAAATTAATATCGACATTCGAACACTCGTAATTGGAATATTTATAATTTCGCCATTGAACGCGTGTCTCTTCATTGAATTGGTTGGAAACAAAGCCATAGTTTGTTATGCTGTATGAGTGCATGCTAATATACTTTAAAGAAGATCATGTTGACCCTGTAAGGTGTGTAGGTATTCTCAGGTTGTTTCCCATTATCGTTATAACAAGTAATACACAATGTTAAACACGTTAATACATTTTTGCAAAGTGAAACGTGCGTATATGGTTTTAAATTGAAAACCCTTCCGTGAGGGGCTGAAAACTAAACCATTAGGCTATGACGGGTTACACTGCGGACTGTTATTAAGCAGCATACAATGCGGTAAGGCGACGTTTGGAGTTCCGATAGTATGTGTGTGTGCTCTGCTTTGTATATGCGTGTATGTGTGTGTATTCGGATGTGTGTATGCCGCTAAACAGCAATGTTTTCAATTCGGTGCTCCGTTATCAAGGATAGTGAGTATGAACACCAAGTGACATACCTACATACCTTACAAAATTCAGTTCCTAAGTCACTCTATTTACCTGTGATTTAAGAGTTAATTCAATCAGATCTTCGCACCTATTTATATTTATGTAGACTGTTCAATTTATATATATTATAATATAATTATATTGATAGCCGATGAGCTAAAGAAGGGGGTATAAAAATTCACCGTCTTTTCAAATTTATAACATATAACTTTTGGATCTATGAATTTTATACAATGTATACATTATTGTTTTTTACCACGTCGAAATGAACTAACTCAACTAAAGGAATTTGATCAGACATTTCAAGGAATTGAATGTCATTTTATGTTACTTTCCATATAACGATCTCTGTTCTTTAAATGTTAAAATAGCAAATATATTAAATATATAATTTCATGTATACAATACATAGTCATAAATTCCATACACACGTACCTATATCCAAGTATGTTTATACAAAAGACAATGATGTTGGGCGCGATGAACAACTTTGACTTTGTGTAGTCTCGACTACATCCTTCGGGAACTGCACCCTACTCGTATTCAATTCAAGACAAGATTGAATAGGCACTTTCTAGGCAAGCGTGCTTCATGCTAGCCTGCATCCCGCTTTCCATCAGGTGGGATAGCAGTCAAACGCGAGCCTATAGCTAAATAAAAAAATCCAAACAGACCGCGTGCTTGCACTACATGTAATCATTGTTTATACAGCGATGTGTGGTAAATTTGAACAAATGTCTCGACCGCGCGCGAGGGTCAGCGAACGTGCATAAACAAAACACGATATGTGATCATCGTGAATTCTTTGCGCGCGAGATATACGCACCGCTTTGATGTTGCCAATAAATAAAATGGTCTGGAGACGTCTGCGGCGGGTAAATAATAAAGAAAAATGAAATGTACGAGTACAATTATATGTTAATTTATCACAAGTTTTTCACATGTTTTTTTTCATTACGAACAATTTATTTTTTTGTTATAACAAAATGTGCATGTACGTTGTGTGTGTTTCGGTAATAGACCTATTATTGTGATTTATATATAAAAATCGTTAATGACAATCTTCAATAACCCGATTCTAAAGAGCTTGGCGATTTGACACGTTATTTTATTAGAATTTTATATAAAAATGAGAACAAAAACAGACTGTTTGCGCAAATGAATCGCCTCGTTAGTTCTTATGCAGCGTGCAAGGCACTTGGATCATTAATTTCCCTCGAGAACTTTTACAACAATATTTTTAGTGACATTACATACTTATATATAATTAAATTTTAGAGTATGCGTTACATAAATAGTTGGCTTATCTATTACCATGTCATCACAAGTCTATTGAGGCGCATTAATAGTTAATGAAATGATCAACTGGTCGGAGGACTTGCACTTCTTAGTTTCACATTGTGAACATAGATGCCGCTTTTTTCTTTATGTGAAAACAGTGGCAAACGGGCATGCAGTAGACACGAGTGGCCGCTGCCGCCCATAGACATCTGCAACCTACCTTGAACAAGGCTTTGTCCTAAT
>DVPR01000996.1:0-11894 GCA_018239345.1 Oxynetra stangelandi | reverse complement strand
TCACACAAATATTTGTCCTTGGTGGGGATCGAACCCACGACCCCCGGCGCAGCAGACAGGTTCACTAACCACTGCACCAACGGGCCAGTCAATACATGTTTGATGTATAAATAAACTCCTGAAACAATGAATTAATGCTCTTATGACTTTGTGAGTCGTTTCCATAGTTGACGAAGCTGAAGGTATATAAAAATTTTAGTGGTAGATTGTGCCAATATTTACTTTATGATGTTAACTACATAACGCATGAGGAGACTGATATTGCATTTTCTGGTACTTTATAATCTGTCTTCTACACTGATACATCAAAATACAACACTGCCCATGTGCTAATTATAAAATAAATAAATATAATGTTGACTTCAGTTATTATCCTTTATTCATTTTCATGAACAGCCTAGCTAGTGGATTAATCTTCAAGCCGCGCTCCCGGTTAAATATTTAATATGAATACTACGAGTATCTAAGGTTTAATAAACCCTTGAGTTATTATGACTAGAGTTAATCGTATTTATTACTCGAATTTACCTCTGAGAAAGATCCCGAGTGATTGAAAAATTTGTATTTTGTTTTTGAGTATCAGAAACTACATCTAAATGAATCTACTTTCAAAGAGCGGCTATCATGCCGGGCTCAGGGACTCACGTATTCACTTATAAAAGATAGGTTTTTAGGAGTTAATACAAATGAAGTTAAAGTCGTCGCATGATTATTATTGATTGCACATATTTACCTGTTTGATAAACGGTGATATTCTTGTATTTCCACACATCTTTTTCTACAAATTCAATTATTTATTTCAATATGATAATGTTAAGTATCAAATTACATTTCGACATCATTGAACAGTTCAATATTCATATAAAATAAATTTTCCCTTAATTATTCTATAAACATAAGGAACAACGTGAAGTTTTATAAAATGTGCGCGGCTAAACATTAACTGCGAGATGAATCTATTACATTTTGACACAAACACTTTTACAAAATACTCGAGTACTCGTTGAATGAAAAGTTGTTTGTCCTGGTCGCAGTCACCTCGAGCACTCGGATCGCTCGTGTTGATAACACTCTTCGTTCGTGTACAACTTACTTAGTACTGCAGGTTATCAGTATAATTGATAAGAATTTGGATTTCTTGCGAAGATAACATACGTATATAGTCACATGTGAATATAATTAAAATATCAAGAAAGGGACTCGGTTCCGTTTCGATCATCGATTGATTTGTTGTTATCGGTCCTTTAGTGCTGCTAAGCGAGAAAATCTGTTGAAATAAAACTCGTAGAGTACTTCGGTGCAGTGTTTAGTAAACCTGACTTCTAAGCCATGGTTTGAGGGTTCCAATCCCACTCAGGACATAAATCGTGTGAGGAGCGTAATCTGGAAGTAATACATACACAAAATCATATATATTTAACAATTAGGATATTCTGGCATCGTTGAGTAACCATTGCCACTCTTGGCACTTCTTGATAGGGCCTCGTATGTTAGAACTCTAATTATATTTTAAGTTATACACATCTTTATACGTGTGACGCAGTCAAGAGTGCGGTTTATTACAGCTAAAATATTTCCTAAATATCGACTATAAATATGGCTAAGATATAATCGCTATTTTGCCATTATTTAGGACGTCTACAAGGTGGATACTTTAATTCAATTGCTTTTAAAACTACAATAATTTGAGAGCTACCTAGTGATGTACATCCAGACAATGGAACTTTATAACCACGGAACTGACGGAGTTACTCATAATGTATTTGATCGTATAATTTATTAGCGTTGCCGAGCGAGACATATGTCCACATTGGATACGTTTTTGCTAACTACCCACAAGTGTGAAAAATCTTCTGCATACATTTCTATATGTAATAAAAGCCGGGATTTAAATAAAAAAACAAAACAGTTAGGCTGTTTGTAGGATGGTTTCGATGCTGCATCGCTCATAGAAGCATCTCGATTTGAAAATTTGAGGTTACGTCTACAAATGGTTACCATGAAAATATTTGGATATTACATATTAAACGGATTATAGCCATTCTCCTGTTATTCCAGAAAAATACACTGCAAGACAAAACTCTTTTTTTATACATTAGTATGGACTTGGTTTTATGTACTGTCTATAATACCGCACATAGATATTTTCTTTAAGCGATCACAAGAGTTCCTGTTATAAAAAATAAGAAAACTGTGGAGTCGCAATATAACATTTTCATTCTACACATTATTTATTTAAATATTTCCAATTTCAATACTGTTTAGCGCTTTGGTTCGAGTGTATTACGGTTTTAGAAACATTTTAATCAATCAGAAATAAGTGAATTCGAGCAAAGATGTATTGTACAGCGGTTATTGTAACAATATTGAGGAGTTTTTGTATGAATACGAACCCTGGATTCCATAGCACAGTTTTGGCTCTCATTTACTCTTGGTATCATGTTACTCCCCACTATAGATTTTAACAGCAAACTGTCGAACCTGCTGAACGTACGTTATGAAATTAAAAGTTCTGACACTTTGTAGTATTTTTAATATTGAATATATGTAAGATCTTTAAAGCGTATCTATGTGTGTAAGATGTTCAAAGACTTTTAACGTAGAAACAGATTCAGATTAAAAAGGAAGCGAACTATGTATCTGATGCTAATTGAAATCAAATTAAATCAAACCCCACTCCACGCCACCACAGTTCCGAGGCGAGGCTGCACGGCTCGTTGGGCCAGTGGGAGTCCAAAAGTCGTGGCTTCCGACCGTGCTCTGCAGTCACATCATGTCCTTAGCGGAAGGTGCGTCTGATACTGAACATAGACCGGAGGAAGAGAAACCGAACGCACCGAAGAAAACAGAGAAGGGCCGAGGTTCTGTAAGTTACTTTTGTTATATATTTTCTGTGTTCACGTGTTAAGATTCCATGCATTCGTTTTCTTTTAGAATTTTAATGTAACTTAATTTCACAACCATGCGGAATCTAAAAACAATTATAATCTTGCCTACGTATAAGTAAGTGTCAAAATCGAAATCATTTATTTGCACAAATATGGGCAAATAAAAGGTTTTACAAAAAATATTCGACACAAAACATATTTTAGCCCTTACCTGGCATATATATATAAAAAAAATATTTACAATTTAATATCCCCAAAATATTTATTACCAATATTTTAATTAAACTCCAGTACAATTGATTTACAATTACCTTGGATATTGTTATTTTACCAGATCATCGGCTCAGTTCACGCTGTTAAAGCTGGGTGTAGATAAATTGAGAGGAAAAGTTGCTGGGAAAATTTTTTAACCCCTTTAAATTTAGGATTTATGTTATTTTGTTATTTGTATGGTCTGCCAGGACCCTGCTTTAGTTCCGGTGTTGTTAATAAGATAATAGCTAGAACAAGCAATTGAAAGTGTTTAAACTAAATCTAACTATGTTTGATTGATATCTGCTCCTAAAAATATTAAGTAACGTAAACACCGAAGCAAGGAAAACAACGCCAGAACTATTAAAATTTTTGTTTTGAAAACGCGTCAGAATTATATTTACTTTATTTATGTTAACAGGGTGCCAAACGCCTTTGATCATGTTTTGTATTATTATAATTTTATTTCCCTCAATCACTGGAGAACTGTTTATTTTAATTAACTAATCGACGAAGGCGGCGTCGAACGTGCCCACCCTACTTTATTATGAACATACATATATCATAAATATACATCGAACTTAAATGCCTTACACAAGTTGACTATTGTTTCCTATCATATAACCCTACAAACTTACTTAACGTTTCTTCCGGAGCATAGAAGTTCTTGTAACTTCCATTTGGGGGTCCAAGCATACCAGGTCGCAGCTAAATAAAGTATATATAGGACTGGGAATGTTTCTGAAAGGTACAAGATGAGAGAGGGGGTGAATTGTGACTGTCGGATATTTAATCACTAAAAATAGGGTTAAATATCATTATATTTATTAGCGAGTCATTGAGGTTAAGCGTTACGGAAAAACTATTATACCATATCAACATGAAGCTAACAGTTTAATTTAGTTTCCAGTATACCAGGGCATGCATTCCTCATTTTACGATACTATGTCTATTACAAAGGTTAAGTACTATTGGATCAAAAGGAAAATAAGTATATGAATAAATCTTCACGTCTTAGTTTTTTATAAGTTCACGTTTTAGTCTTAGTCATAATCTAGTGTTCACGTCTTAGTGTTTTAAGCAGTATTTGCTATTGTTTTAGGCATTTCCTCAAATCCTTTTTACTTTGAAAGGAAACGAGAAAGGATAAATATTGATAATATAACTATAAAAAAAATGAAAATTGGAGTCCTTATAGTCCAAAATTAACTAGTCCAATAGGCTGACCCATTAGACAAATTAATTCAGTGAGTAGGAAATTCAATAAAAACCAATAAAAATGAATTTTCCCCATGTACTGAACCAATTTAAAAAAGTCATTTTACGCCTGACCTTCGAGTGACAATTACAGAATTAAACAATTAGTTAGTTCCAATTTGTTACCAAACATGGTTTTATGGGATCGTGGGAATGAATTGTACCAATTTGGACAGAACGACCTGTCCACCCACTGAGCTATCGGGCGCAATTATACTACCTGATTAATTTCATCGCTGTCTATTTGAGTACGAAGCCTTATAAGGCAGTTTAAATACATTTTGTGGTTAAAACCTATCAGTTCAATAGTCCCCGTAGTGCAGTAATACGGTAAGTTTTTTATTTATTATTTTGTTTAAATTATCGTTAACAAAAACATAATTTAATTGCTTTGTTTAATTTTTTTTTAAATCAAATATTAGAGTATTCTACAAGTGGTTGATACTCGATAAAAAAAATTATTATATTAAAGTCTCCTTTAATTTTTCCGTTGTGTTTTATTAATTAAATGAATAAGGCAATTAGGTTTCAACGTCCGCGGCTTTACGGTTTTACGATTATAGATCTAGATCCATAAAAGAACAGAATGAAATTATCTTCATAACAATTAATGTAGATTGTATAACGAAACATAATACATATAGGTACTATACTTAGGTTAGACACTTAACTGCACAAAGACGTAAAGTTCTGGACGTATTCTGATGAAGTCCGTTGTTTAGACGTAAACTGTCTATAAGTAGACTTTGCTAGTAATGTAATAATGAAAAACTGTATAATTAACGGATATTTCGCCGAGTTCCATAAAGCATTTATTTATTTCAATTGCAGTGTACGGGTGATAAAATTCGACAAAACATTAAGAAATACATTGTATTAAAGCCAGTAATTAACTCAGAAAAAATATCCATAATATACATAAAAATATACATAAATAGCAATTTAAATTGAAATTCTAGTCCAAATTTTTTAAAATCATTTTATTGTAATTTATAAATCATTCATAGCTCATAGCATATCTTGGGTCTCCTATACACGTCAATTGTGTATTTAATATCAACATTGAGATAGACTAAATCTATGTGGAGCGCAATAAATGAATATATGTTTACACTTATTTTTAACATTTTACATGTACGAGTAGGTACTTACTATATTTTTGAGAAAAATAAGGTTCGGTCGTTGTCTATCCATTCATTCGGCTAAGATGCGAAGTCGCGCCCATTTTTTGAAAACGGAAGCCGTTGGAACAATGCCGCAATTACGCTGAGAGATTGATAGTTCGTCCCGTGGCTAGTGGGCCGTGAATACTCTCTATTGTATTCTTATGACATACTTTCAGCCCGATTCATTTTAAAGACATCTTTAGGAGGGTGTCCTCTACGATCGCCGCAGATTTCATATGGATTATTACATAGGTGTTTGTTCATTGTCCGATTGTAATACATACCTACATACATAGGTACATGTCGTTTCTTTTAATCAAACGACTTTGAATGAAACATGTAGGTTATACTTATCCCAAATAATTTACATTTTTCAACAGACAATTGAAATGTAACGTGGTATCTTTTAAATTCAGAAATTATATTGTATATGTAAATGAAAATAATTTGTTATGGAAATTGTTTTCATAAAAAATAAGACAAATAGTTGTTTATGTTGTCATGAAATTCCTACTAATGAAACTAATGGTAAAACGGACAACTGTCAATAATACACGGCTAATAAAAAGTTTTCTCTAAATACTGACGGAATTTGATTTCGACAAAACATCTCATTCATATTTTATTTATGTATGAATCCAGTTAACCGAAATTTAAAGTAAACAGATAAAGCTTTACTTAAGCTTTACTTAAGTTACAAATAATTTGACAGGGGTAACAGTATCTATTTATTATTATCTTTATTTGAATGTACTGGCCGCAATGTTCATGTAGTATTTAATCAAATGCAGATGTCTGACTCGTACATGTGGAAGGAGCAGATCCATACACTCATGAAGGGCGGAGAGAGCGAGTCCGACATTTCGGACTCTGAGCACTTCCTCACCAAGGGCGCCTTCCTTCTCACGCCTTCTCATGGCCTAAGTATGGAGAAAGCTTCTGCGATATGTGAGAAAATGGAGTTCAAAGGATGCTTCTCTTTGACGAAGACGGCTACTGGTATCCTCTTCAAATTCTCCAGCGTTGATGATTACCAGATGGTATTCAAGAAAGGCTTCCACAAGGTTACCGGATCCAGATTTTATAGGAAGGTAAGTGTTAAGAAAGACTAACAAATGTGTTGTAGTTTTTCTTCGTTGACTTTCCTAGACAGTTTGTCTGTTATCCTTTCTTTTCGATTTTCTCTTGGCCTCTTCGCCCTAAATCTGCTTTTACTTTAATTCCTTTTTACTATATAAACGCTTTACTTTTTTGCGTCTAAAACAGCTTCTTCTTATCGTTGCTCAAGTATTTACGCTGAAAAAAATTCTGTGCTTCTCAAAACATTTTTAAGCAATGCTATTTATATATTCATGTCACTGATTTTCCTCTCGTAAATCTAACAATCAAATAAATTACTATTTAATTACTGAAACTGTAGACTATGTTATGTAAATGGCCGTCAATGTAACAATATTTTCATTTCGATATTAATGAAGATAAAAAAATATTAAAGTGTAGCTTCTGGTAATCCAGATTGCGATCCCTTGCCGACCACAGAAGACCTTTACGATCTACGTTTACGATATTCCCGATGAGGTTCCCGAGGAAGACGTTCGCCACGCTCTCTACAAGTTCACATCTGTTGTCGAAGTGGTTCGTCTTCATTTCGCTGGATCTCCTAGAGAAGGTATATTTGTGTCTTCCGACAAATCGCATTTTACGTTTAAAAAATAACCATCGTTATTATACGAGTATGACTGGAAGATAACTTTTAAGTTTAAAAAATGTAAGAATAGAGCTATTAGATTTCATTTCAATTCAGGTTACGCCAAGTCTGTTCTGTGTTTCAGATGTAAAAGTCACAATCCATGTAATTTTTAATATTTAATGATTTAAGCATTAACAACATTGCTTATCTAATGTAATATGAATAAAATATGCATTAAAACGTTTATCTTCTTTACAGGTACATCCACTCCGAAACCGCTGGAGAAGACTCCTCCACGAGCGATCACAGCTATCGACGGAGAGTTGGTCAGCAGTATGGTACCTAAGGAGGCTTCTAGCGTTCTCCGCGTAACTCTGGCTAACATTGAGGAAGCCAACATTCTTCTCCAGAATGGATTGGACTTCTACGGGGCCACGTATTTCCCGACTGAGCTCGCAACTCCTGCACAGGCTGCCAAACTGATTAAACCTAGCAAGTAAGAGATATTTTAAAGGTTGCATAGAATAGTAATTTTGTAGTCGTTTTAAAATGTAATACGCTTTTCACGTGTCTTTGTGAACATTTAATATTGTGGTTTTATCGCTCATATGGATGGAATCAGAGTCTGATGATCAGGGGCAACGCATTTTAAAGTAAAATAATCAGCAGTTTTATTAATTCTTAAGATATTTGGCTGCATCGCCTCTGAGTTTCTTCATTATCATCCAAAAAGATAAAATGCTCTTGGAATGTTCAATAGCCTTTTCATACTAATTTATGTTTCATATAAATATATGCATTTTTATATAATTTTCAGAATCACGGGTGGCACCGTGTCTGCTAGAGTACGCGACCTGCTGCCAGTCTTCGACCAACAAGGCTTCACTAAATTTGCGCCACCAGCCTCTCGCCTTGTCAAGCCGCGCTCCAAGTAATTTGGACTACATCAAGAAACCAATTCCCTAGCGAGGGAAGATATAATAAATTGGAAATAATAAAATACAATTACACGAATTAATTTTATCACTCATGTTGTTAAAACAGCATTTCAAATTTGGAATTTTAACGTTAACGTCACTACATTTTGGGTATCTTGGGATTACTTTTGGAGGTGACCGCTTGGAGATGTACAAAAAATTAAATGACTAAATATTAACAAAATTGACTTTACTTAACTAAATTATTAACGTTCATGATTATCATTCGTTATCCAACGTTTAACTGTCTAAGGCTTCCTAATATTATTGTGTACCTATCTAAGGCTTCCTAATATTGTTTATATGTAGCTATAAGAATATTTTTGCCTGTATTTTAATGTTTTTAAGTAATATTTTAATGAATTCCTGATGTATATTGTACCACGATGCATTTAAATGGATTGTAGGTTTCTAGTTACTGATTTTGTGCCATTTAATTAAATACGTAACCTCATTCTGTTATCACTGTAATAAACGGATTGAAGAGATCTCTGTCTTTCATTTATCATTTGCGTACCTATGTCTAGCAGCATCGCATTGAAATTCGAACAAACAACCTCGACGGTCTAATTTCTTTTATTAAGTCTAATTTCTTTATTGTAGTCTACCTGTCCTTATAATATTATAATATTCTACCATACTTAATGATACTATTGCAGTGAATTCAAATAAACTACATTTAGCATGAGAGGCAAAGTTATTGCTAATTCGGTACGCAAAAATTTATTATATGATATAATGAGTAAAATGAATTAAAATCGATATCATACATTACCGACAAATTTCATATTTGTAGGTATGTATGTCCGAACATTAGACTAGTCTTTACAAGTGACTTTATTGTAGACATCAAACATACAATTTTAAGTATGTATTTAACCTTAATGTACCGACAAAATCATCGTTCCGTAAAATAACTTGCATCAAGTTTTAAATAAATAGGGAATAAGATTTCTATAAACATATTTTTGTACATATAGGGATGGAATTCTTATGGGATAGGTATACATGTATAGGGCTGGTAGATCTTAGCAGTTATCTACATATGTATCTCATAATATCAGTTTTTCAAGTCTCTATTCTCTTCTTATTCTAGGTATTGTAGGTGTTAATGCATCAGAAATGACATACCATTTCATATGTATAGATATTACCTTAGTATGAAAAGGTACGAAGATTTTTTTATTTCACGTCAAATTCAAGACACAATTTGAACTCTATAAATGAAGGTACCATTGAAGTAGAATAAAAAGTAGTAATTAATATTTTTAAATATGTTTATGGTCAATAATATCACAGATAAACAATATGGACGCTTACAGCGAGTATACAATGTTAATATAATATTAATTAATAACTGCTTATAATTAACATAACACTTAAAACAATTAAGCTACACTTATTTTACTTTTCTTAAATTTGTCTTCTATTTCTTGTAGGCTCTTGCCTTTAGTTTCTGGCAGTATAAAGTACAATATGGAAGTGCCAACTAACGCGACAATACCGTAAATAAGGAACGTTACCACTTCTCCCAAATTTAACATGAGGCCCGGGGCGGTTTTCACCACTATGAAGAAGGCTGCGAACGTGGTAGCCGAACTAATACCGGATCCCAACCCACGGGTTTTGGTCGGGAATATCTCTCCGCACATCATCCAAGGCAGTGGGACTAGGCCTATAGAAATAGCGCAAATATACATTGCTAGACATGTCAGGGGCAACCAGGACATGTTGGTCGGCTGTCCGCCCGTCCAGTACAAGAACGAGGATAAGCCGATCATCGATAGAGCGGTCCAGATGCCGCTTATCATACACAACGGCCTGCGTCCGTACTTCTTGCAAATCACGCAAGCCACGATCGACATGATCACACGTACAGAATCAATCACCAACATCGCCAGGTAATGATCCATGCCCTTTCCCACTGCCTTTTCAACTATTTGTATAGAATAAAATGCAACAGCGTTAACACCTGAAAATTGGCATGTTATGAAAAATATAATCATTATCACCAAGGGCTTAATCAGTTCAGGGCTCTTCATATTCGCCAATCGCTCTTTGAAATTTGGTGCTGGTTCGTTATCGGCTGCTTTGCGTTTATCGATGATTCCTTTCAGTTCAGCCTTTGCTTCGTCACTGTAACCTCTCAGCCACGCAAAAGCTTTCGCGCCGTCTTCTATCTGCCCTTTTGAAATGAGCCAAGTTGGACTCTCAGGGACCAAGCTCAGTAATAGAACACTAAGTACTGGGAAGAAGCAGCAAATAATAGCTGTCCATTGCCACGTCAGATAAGTCCCAAGGACATGGGCTACCAGGATGCCCACTGCGATGGCTAATGAAACACCTGCAAGGAAGATGCCTCGATACTTCGGTTCTGATGTTTCACCGATGTAAACTGGGCTTAGAGGTCCCAGTAGACCTACGCAGAGGCCTGTGAAGAAGCGTCCCAGGAGAATGAGGGCCAGGTTGTCGGCGCAGGCTATGAGGATCCAGCCGAGCAGGAATGGACCGCAGGTCATGTAATGAGAGTTTCTTCTTCCAAACTTCTCCATCATCCAGCCTCCGATGAGACAGCCTGGTGCCATTGGTAGCGCTGCCATTGCCGCTGAAATATATGTCTATAGATAAATATACAATTATACGAAACACCTATAATGTTAAGTAATCGTAAAATTACTGATAAACATAGAATACAGTTGATGCTATTCTGCCGATCTCAATACGATTACACATAACGTAAAAATGTTGATTATCAAGTTAATATAAATGAATGAATGATAGTATATATTTTACATGCCACCCTCACTCCCATCAAAGAGCATCCCAAGGTTTAAAGACACTATAACGACTAGCTGCAATCTAATGATATTATGGTTGTGTTGTCCTTTTATATCCTTTTAAAATAAATATACGTATTTATTATCTTCATAATATTAATTAAAAATAAAATGAAGGTCACATGCAAGATATTTCTATCGTTCATGTTAGATTTATGATTGTGTTATGCTCCATAAGATATTCAATTGTTATCTTTAGCGACTCTAGATGTAGTAACTCAATGGTGAAAAAATATTAAATAAACGGTATAAAAAATAAGGAAACACAGAATATGTAATGACCCCGGATAAGAATGTCCGGAATGGCAATTACCTTCCGAGAATAGCAAAAACACCATACCCTTTCTCTTGACATTGAAAGTTTTGATAAATTGAAATTCATGTTAACAAAAAACCAATAAAACATTACTTAAATCACCGAACTGTTTATATTGTATTTAACCGGACTATTGACCCAGTGGTTGGCTTCCCTGGCTGCCGAGTTGTAGATTGTAGATTTAATTCATAGAAATATTTATTTCATTATTATAATTTCATGATCACTCGTCAACAGGCTCGATTTTAACCTTATTTGTGAACTGTTGGTGACCACACTAGCGCCGTATAACAAGAGGCCGAAGTGACCATGTTGTCATCCAAGAATCCAATTATTATTCTTTCTAAATAAATAAATAAATTAATAAATAGCCGTCACGCCAGGTCCCTAGCGGGGTAGGCAGAGCGCATCGAGTGCCAAACATCTCTGTCCCTGTCAAACCTGACGTGCTTCGGCTACATTCATCAGTCTCTTCATTCATACACGCCGGTTTCGGAGGCTCTTGACTTCC
>DVPR01000995.1:0-11894 GCA_018239345.1 Oxynetra stangelandi | reverse complement strand
GTACCTAGCGTGACACGTTTTTGAAAAATATACAGTGTGCTGTCCGCCTTCATGAATAGGGAAGACAACGTCTCATTACAGAGTATTAGAATCGTGATTATTATTTTAATCGTTCCGCTAACAAAGAGAAACAAGCGGGATTAGCGCTAATTGTATCTGCGTACTTTTGTGATTATGGGGTTGTCTTATTCTGCACTCGACAGGTTTATTGTTTTTAACACAATAGTAAAATATAGAGGCGCTTTAAAAAAATTTATACTTACAATTAAAAGTATAGAGAGCTTTATATGAGTTATTCATTCAAATTGACGTCTGTAATTATTTTCTGAATTGTTAAACTTAAAAAGAAAACTTATGATAATATATAATATTAACTCGAGATCTAAGAGTATCTTTGAAATAAAGAATCGACAAGTAAATGTACTTTGTATATTTTTATTCATGTTCTCTGAATCATCAAACAATATATACCTTATGTATTGTAAATGTTTCGATACGCGCGTTGTCTCAAATTCATTAAAATTATGAATATAATTTTATTAAACTTATCATCAAAATTGCCTAAGAATCTAACACCTTTCAATTAATTTTATGTCTGTTAAAAATTTATTGCTTAAAAAAAAAAATTTTCTGTGTGTAACTTGAGTATTTAATCAAACTAATGAGTTAAGTTTTCCTATGATATTAAGAAAAACGTGGATGTTCGGCGATAAAAGTGTATATTGATATTGATATATATGTATATTGATGGCAAATTTCTCATCTCCATTTTTGAACAAAAATAAACTTTAATTTTGTGCGAGCGTGTGAGAAGTGTTTATATCAATTTAAGCTCGTCTGTATGCTTCATTTCGATTAATGCATCTTATGCTAGTCAAAACCCTGTAAGTTACATAATAATCTCTCTCACCGAAGCTAATATTAACAGCTGGACGTAGTATGCTTAATCGCCTAAATTAAATCCCATTGAGCAGTTCAAGTTCACACTTCTCAAATAGCCTTTTTCGACCTTATAGTACGAACCTCGGCATTTCTGCAAAGTAATTTTACAACCCTATTATTAAACATACCGAATAAATAAATTATGTGATATGAATTACCTTATAACAAAAAAAGAGTTATCAACTATTTTGTGAACTAAGTCTTTCACCCTGTTGTCATCGGTGAGTTACAGTTTCGACTATGAACTCAGGAACAGTGTTGAGCAAAAATAAATTCTACATACAAGTTGATTCTCATCCCATTCTCCGAGCGTCTATCTGAAATTATACACGTGTGGTATTATTGTTGCGAAATGAAAACCGTCTTTCCTTATTTATTGATTTTATTTGTGCGGTATGAACTTATCAAATATAATTTTGATCTAGTATCGATGATAAGTGCAAAACAAATTAGAAAATCGGTACCAAAGTAGCACAGCTCCGGCGATGTAGAGCTAACGGTCCGCGGTTACCGCTCGTGCTGGCTTGCCTCCATATTTTCATTACCTTAAGTAAGTGCTATATGAATCTCTGACGGAAACCGAATAATTTGCCGAGTGAAGCTAATCTGAATGTAATCATTGGCTGACCGGCAGTACGATGACTTTTTGTGCAGTAAACGGATTAGCATTATATTTATTTGTCAATCTCACAAACTCTGTGAGAAATTGGCAAATCAGCGACATTTGCGCGAAGCTTGGATTTGAATTATAAACTTTGCATAGCTTATGCCATGTCACGATTAAATACAACTTTGTTACTTAATAATCTGTTTGAAATAATTATGAACACAAGGCTGATGGCGCCGAGATACGTCAGTCCCATCCTCTACACGATCGTGTTGAAAATACAAGGAATAAAAGTGATATCAATATTCAATAGTGCCTCATCGCATATACAAAGGAACCACCAGAAATTCAATTTTAGATAAAATAATAAAAAACTCTAATAACATCCAAATATTAATTGAAATTTGAATAATAAAATAATGTGATTGAGTTCTAAGTACAATTTATTTTTAATTTCATCAAAATTGTATTACAATTGTATACTTTGTTAGCCCTTTTTAGGTCGTTAGCCCTTTTTAGGTTCCACAACAGAACAGAACTCCAGTGGCCATATAAAACCAGTACGTCCGCGTACTCGCTTGATACCTATCTAACAAAAATCTATTTAATATTTTATGCTATTATTACAATCTTGACCTAATTCATACCCTTTCGGATCTCATTCACAAGCGTCGCTGCATTGTTATTCGTTTCATCCTTCTCACGTGCTACTGTATTTGGATTTTTTTTTAACTTTTCAACCACACATTCGCATGCATAATCAAACTTATGCCGTTAATAATGTAAATAAATAACCATAAGTGTTCTCATAGCAAGTAATTAAGTAATACAAGCACTTTACTCAGCGTGTTAAGCCGATGAGACTGTAAGCATGTAAGGTGCATAAAAGTCACAAAAATCGCCAGTGTGGTCCCTTTTCGTAGTGTTATTGAATATCACTATTCAAGGCTATATGATCCACTGTACGTACCAACTACCCTACACCGTTGTGCAATCACACAAGTGGACATCTATCACATAACATTTATACCCTCGCGATCTGTTGTTCGGATTACGGATTCAGGAATATTATTTCGTGATTAGTTACGCAATACTGGCACATACACGCCGGCACCATAACAAAACTTCATCATCCAGAAATAACTATGACAAAGACAGGTCGGCGCGTAATAACGATATGAAATAAACATTTTTGCACCCGACTCCGGGGCTTCGATGGTTTTAAGACGCAATTTAAACAATTCGTTAAGTCGGTTTGTCAACAAAATTATTTATATACTCGTATGTATATTTTATATTTTGCATGCCTTTCCATATTAGCGTTGGTGATGAATATTTCAATATATAATAATAATTGACATGTTGTTTATAACGATGGACGTCGAAGGGTTGTTTACCTGGCATTAGATGTATGTACGTTTATTACGACCTTATATTTGGGTTTATTTAATCAAACATTGCTTTTGAGTAAAAGAGACAATTTTTTAAATAATACTTTTAGACATTCTAGTTTAGTTGTAGGAATTACAACACCCATTTCTTTAAAAATCTTCATTAAGCATACTTATTCACTCATTTAGTATGTATGTTAGAGTAAACCTGAAGAAGAGGCTAAAGTCGTGACAGTCCGTTTTCTATATACATATAAAAGCTAAGTAAAGATAATCTCGGAAATGAATAGATCAAGAAACGAGCAAGAGCTGGTGCCATTGAAGGAAATGTGACGGAACTTTAGAATCGCACTCGGAATGTAATTTGAGTGCGGACAAATCCGCACTTAAATTAGATATAGACTATATGATCGATGCTAGCGCGACACTTGCAATGGTAATTTTATAGATAACGCAAAGTTACGTACATAATAATACAGACAGCAGTCGCCCTCCATATTTCATATATAATAATGAATACAAAGTGGAGCTTTAGCCGGCTGTCGCACCAATATGGCCGTCACACTTTGATAGTCAGATTGTCTTGATTTGCAGCTGCAATATAATCGATTCCGTCTGTAGGTACTTTATATTCCTTGCATATTAAATGAGCTACAAAATCGTCACAAATTACCTTAAGATTTGACTGTGAGATGTATTTATGACGGGCCAGATCGATCTGCGTTATTTGTGAGTGGAAAATTTCTATCCATTGTCGAGGAACGTTCCGGCTCTCTTGCGCAAACTTAGCCCCTTTCGATATAAAGGCCGAAGCTTACTGTATGCCTCTAGAAAAGCCTGTGATAAATAATAGTCCTTGTGTACGAGAACAGACGGTAGTTATCGCTATGAAACCCGTTTGGAAAATTGTAAAAGGTATGTACAATTCGTAGCGTGTTCAAAGCGATAAAATTCAAAGAAAAAGTTAAGAAAGCATCAAGTGTAACAAGTTTTCTTCGCAAAATTTATCATAAAAACACCTCCATTTGCAGTTTACTACGATGACAACAATAAAATTGTTCAAAACAACTGAAAACATTTCTTGCGTTGTACAATTGTTTAATTAAATATATATGTACGAACAAAATCTATAATATTCACTATCAATGTTTTAACGAATACTTTAATGCCGCTGTTCAGATTGGTTGTTCATTAATAACAGTGGGAGTCATATGAAGTGTGTCAGACCTTAAAATGTCGCTAGTTAGTGTTAACTTGTGACAATTTTATGCTACTAATAGATAATGTGTTTCATTCATTGAACCTCAATATCATAAATTTCATAAATTGACCTGATATTTGTAGAAAAATAATAATGAAAGTGACTAATGGACACATAAAAACTTATTATACATATCAAATCATATATACATTTACATAACCACATTTATAATCGTTTTGAATGTTTTAAAAAGTACCAATGTCTCCACAAAAGTTTGGAATATTTTATTTTCAAATAGGATAATGCGTAGCTGAATAAATATATTCACTATTGTTTCTTAAATAAATATTTTCACTACCATTTTTATTTCAAATAAAAAAAAAACAGCATCAAATCATGCCAAGTTATAACATTAATAATGTTTCAATGTCTCCAGCGGTCACATCGCTTACAATGTAAAGCGCATTTTAGTGGCGCATAGCACCCAGTAGGAAGGGGCCCGCATATCCGCCATACCCCTAATTGAGCCCATTGCGCGCGCTAAATAGTCGAGATTGGGTCGGCGAGATTGTTATCTGATTGAACGGTTTCAGTGTCAAACGCAATAAGGAAGTTCGTGTAGGCGACAAAGGATATTGGGAATTAGGGATGGATACCGTTTGTCTTAGACCGTGGGCATGTGAGTGTACCCATTCTGATGTCTAGATCGTGTACTAACATTGTTATACGGGTCGTAGTTAATCTTAATTAACTGATAATATAATATTTTATATCACAGAAGTCCCAAAATAAATCTGTGACGGTTAGTATTACAAATTTGTCGCATATGAACATATCTGAGTAGGAAAAATGTGCAAAGAAGCTCAACATATTTCAGAACATCTGAAGACAGATGAACAGATGGAGACAATGTAAGTCTTGTCGTATCTCACTGTTCAAGCTATACAAAGACTATAATATAGACCAATTTTCCGAAAATCATCGTAAAAAATCTGACTTAAAAACGACACAGACAGTCAACTAATTATTTATTTATTCATAATGTTTATAAGTATACCAATAAGGAAAGTATGTATAAAACAAAGTAAATGCTAGGCAGACAAAAGGAGCCGTTATCGTGAAAGAAGCGAGATTTTTCAGGTAACAACTTAGTTCTCTCTCAGATGTTTAGAAATAAATTATACAGTAGGTACGAGTATATATTGTATGTTTGTTAGAGTAAAGGTAAGGTAAAAATTAGTGGCCCGACTAGCCTAACATAACTTCGCAAAGGCTTCATTCCAAAATTCAAAAGTGAAATCAAGTGTTACAATTACTTAAACATATTGCACAAATGCAGATACAATTCCATGTATGACCGGGAACAATAATTCAAACGTAAAACTCATTCGAGATTAATGATCAGTAAATCACAGCTGAGTTGAAAACGAAGTGTAACAATCTTTTGCAAAATCGCTCCCATTATAAAAAAGGAAGCATATTGTAGAAGCAGATCCAAGTTGATTTTGAGGGCTCTTCACACAATAGCCCGGTCTCATTATGAGGGTCCTTTGTCCTAAGAACCAGTTCCTTTTAATTCTTTTATTTAACCAAAGCAACGGGACTTTCAATAAGTGTATCAAATCAAAATGCCCCCTCGGGATAAATTTCTTTATGCGTGACCTCTTCAGACCCTGTCACCTTGAATGGCGACTTAACTTTATTTTTAATTAAACAAGCAATGTCTGTCATATTATTATTATCTTATAAATTCATTTTGTCTGAACATAACTTTACAATAAACATGGACAGTGGCAAGATTAATAAAAGTAAGGGTATCTATATTTAAATATTATTTATATATATCTATATATGTATGTACCTGTCTTTATTGCTGACACTACGAGAAAAAACATATCAAAAATATCCTACCTGGATCTCCTAGCAATTTTGTCGCCAATAAAATAATTAATTTATTTAACTTTAGGTTATAAAAATAAATCGGCGCAGTATACGTTCAAATATTAGATTACATTAAACTACCCGAAGTCTTAAACATTCAAAAAAAAGTTAAATATTAAGGAATGGTACGAAATCAGTTTCCAACAGTAGTGGACATCATTAAATACGGGGCAAAATGTGATAATATTCCTCAAAATGAAAGCAGTCGCAGGCGTACGCTAGCTAGCATAAAGTTGACAATAAACGCGCTGCGTAATGCGCTCGCCAGAGGGCGTCGTTGTAACTCAGAATTATACGTTATCATCATTACTTGATAACATTAATTCCGAGACATTTACTGAATTGAATTATTACATTATACTCATACTTTCACGACCATGAGGGGTAAACAATTATCGTTGTGATGTGTGAAATAATTATAGTACATTTGCGCAGACGATATGAGGACACTACATTATAGGATCTCTATATAAAGCCACATAACCAGTTGAGAACGTTGAACGTTTAATTTATTTATTTTTGTGCGTCGCATTCGATTTATAATTTATTTAACGAATACTTATAAATAAGTATTTTTTTTGTATTTTAGGCCCTCTGTTTTTTTAAATTAAATAAATCGCAAGTAATCCAGCCGGCCGACATAAATATACCTCACCGGAAGTAGGTTATGGCGTCCAACGAAACAATTAAAAACAATACGTACTTTCGATGGTACTCGTGTTCCTACAGCACTTGGATCACGTTAAGTGAGAGAATGAAATGAATCTTGAAAACGCAGTCTTGCCTGTGAGCCAATTAAAGACGCCCAGAAGTATCTACAGTACTTATGTCCGACAAACCCCCTCACACACCATCGCAATTTGAAACATTAATGAAAGTTTGACTCTAGAAACAATTCAAAGTTATATTAAAACTTGTGCACTATTTAGGACCATCACTTGCATGTAACAGCTGCGTCACTGTCTTGGACTATTACGTGATGTTTCGCAACTGATAGTCACCTGAATCATACTTGTACATTTTTAAATACGGTATAACCACTTTATAAAACTATGTATATAGTACATAAGGGAAATGTATATACTATACATATATTGACACCTAAATATTCGTAATGCATTATAAGGCACTCTATTAAATATTTATTATATACACAGGCACATAAATGAGTTCAACATTTTTGTTATCCATACAAATACATCAAAGATTTTTATTACCAAGATTGATATTATTTTGTTTGAGATATTACTTGAGACATAATAAATGACATCAGTCATCCTTTTGAAGAAAATAGCCAATTATAATAAATAATAGATTATGATTTCGTTTCAGCAAAAATGCCTTCGCAGGCAATTACGTGACGTTACTGAAATAATATGAAAGATATTATTTAATGCACGAGGGATCTGATGAGCTTTCGTGTAAGGGCTTCAATGTAGTGTTGTCATTTGTTTTGACATTATTTTTCTTAAACATTATTTAATGTGATATTGACGTAAATTTGTTGTAAGTAGGTACATGTTTTAAAAATCCTAAACACTAAACAATAAACTACCAGTAAACATTGATGTAAGGAAATAAATTAAAGTTTACAAATTTACATTTAAATGTAATTTTACACTGCTATTTCAGTAAAAAATATATTTGATGCTCACTTTTTCGAATTTTTTCACATGTCGGCGTTGTTTTAAAAAAAATTAATATTCAATTCGAATTCAAATTCAAATCATTTATTTCATTATAAGGTTTATACAATACGCTCATTGAAAATATCAAAGGGCTGGCTACATTACTCTATTATGTCGTAAACCTGAGGTAACACGGTTAGTGAACAGCGAATCATAACCGTAAACTTCTAATCATCACTTCGCTTCAACACAACTGTTGACAACACAACGATTAATTGCACATTTATCGTGTTTCACTTTCAAAAACGGATGTGCAAACGGACAAAAGACGAAGACCACGGTCGACTGCAGGCCACCGTCGCGTGATTCCCCCATCACTTCATTGTTTACACAGGCATTATTCACTTAATGAGACCTCTAATGGAACCTTCGTGACGCTGTAATTAATACGCACCTACTAAGACCGGTCGCGAACCGCGAAACTTCCGTGCACAGTCAATACATTGCCTCTTTTACATTGACAAATAAATCGCTTGATGGATGTAATGCGATCGATGTACACCACATTAATTTTTCAATAACAAACTGTCAGCAAGTTTGAATTAGCAATCACACAGCCACATAACTTATGAATATGTTTGTCAAAATTGTGTAAAGTGAAACAAACTCAATGCTTCTAAATTAAAAATCAAAATGGCGTGAAGGCTTTTAATTGCCCTTTGTTAGCCGGATCTCTTAAGGTATACAGGGTCTCGGAAACATTACAGACAAGTACGTTTTGTGGGACAGCAATGACGGTCACTAATTATACTTGTGTTTCGTACGCCTCCCGCTAATAACAATTGCGTCAAGCAAACATTAATTGGTATGTCTTTATCACAATTACACGCGTCCGTGGTTCGAGGGCAAACCGCGTGATAACAGATTTCTCTTCTGACCCGAGATGGAAATTTAATTGAAAATTAACTCCCCGACTAAGAGATACGACCTCGAAATATATCTTACCGCAGCGGCTTAGAAATCGGGTGTTTTTTTTTGCGCATAATTAATACTTACCGAGTGATATTGACACGTTCGCATTGTTACTATAAATGAAAACCTTCGGGCGTGTCCGTTGAAAAAATCCTCAGTCAACATTAACAATGGCCGCGAATTTGTCATTACCGCGCGACGTGACTGTAACCCAAACAGAGAACCGGTGCCACGCATGTCTCGTTTATTTTAATATCACCCTGATTTTTTACTATTTTTCATGTTTTTAGTAAGTCTTTTTGTCGGCGCGACGTGACGCCTTCACCCGACTTTTCAGATTCCCGATAAATATTATATTATTAGGAATTATATAGAGAAACCTTGTGAATGTACGTGGATTGTTATAAATCCTTGTGATTCACTTACGGTGTGCCCAGACCCGCGAATTCACGTGAACAGCGAACCGTTATAAATTCTTAAACTCACCTCGTAGTTGCCTGTAATCCAAAATACAATAATTTCATATCTTAGAATAAGAGAATACATTATAATATTTAAAATTATATCCATTTACAATTTATACTCCGCTGCACTTGTTAAGACAAAATCGATGTTTTTTTTTAATTTATACATTTCTACTTAGAAGTCAAATTGAATTATATTGATTAATGATAATTGTACTTATAGCTTATGTATATACAGCTGTCTTAACGTATCACTAAATGTTAAATAGAATATAAAACAGACCGTATGATGACTAACAAACAATTGATTTATTTCTAGTCTAGATTTATAATGATCTGTCATGAAATTGGTTATGTTACTGATGTTTAAATTTTCTCTTTGTTTCATGTACCCCATCCTACGATGCCAATAAATAGTATGAGTAGGTATAAAAATTTATCTTACACAACTGTAACGATTAAGGTGCCACCGTGACTTGTACTAAGTAATAAATTAATTAAATATGCCCACTTGCTACCATTCGTCAGATCCAAATATGGCGGGAGCATTGATGTAGGGTTAGCTCACTCTTTATGGGTATCGATTAAAATAATACACGTGAATGTATTATCATTGTTTACAATTCAACTGATCCAATCTATGTCTAATACATTTACGAGACCAATGCACGAGACATATGTATGTAGCTGAATAGATCCGCTTTCGGCACCAAAGGTTTCACGTTTCGTATTTTGGATCTTATGCTAGGGATCTAAGGTTCAAACTTGCAAAATTAAAATGATTGCAATAGTTGAGCAGAAGTGAATAATGATCAAATTAATATTTAACGCTACTGATTGACTCACTTCTAGGAATACTATTAATTAATATTTAAATTTGCTTAGAATATTGCAATAGTATCTAATTGAAATTGTTGATAAGTCATTCGCGAAGAATTGCGTCATGGCGTTTTTAGATTAATCTACATTTAAACCGGCCTCTAAATTAATTATTTTGTGAAGCAAGTATTAATGCTTAAAGATCAAATCGTGCGTAACTGTCAGTCCTCATCACAAAAATGTGTTGTGATTATCTAAATTTAGCCACATTCATAAAAACCTAGGTATTACTTAACAACTGCCGAAATATAACTTATCAATCCTAATAAATAGTTCACTTACTAACTTATAGAGTATAGTTATTAGATTATTTTAAAAAAACTACGAATAGTCTGGAAATGTCAGCATTAACTACAGTACCAATAAATTAAATATAAATAATTTAATTTAACATAATTTAACTATTTTTATTTAAGGTCGTGAGATTTGACTGTTTGCAGGAGACCAAACTCCAGTGGCAATGTTTACATTGAGATGATGAAGATAACAAATTATTCAAACCTTTTGATGTATTTAGAAATATGATTCAAAATTGCAATCGAATAAAATTAATACATACTTCTCTACAAGCGGCATTACTTTACATACACAATGTAAGTCGACACCTGTTAAGGTGGATCCTTATAAAGCGAGTTTAATGTGTAATTACCGTGACATAAACAAACACGATATTATTATGACACTTTGCCATTTACACTCTACATTAAATTTATTGTATGGATAATAATTCAATCCAATCAAACTTATATTCCCATAACGGGCGCTGAATGAGATAACTATTTTATTGGCACTGTTATTGAAAAGTATATATGGTACAAGAATTTTCTCTTATTAAACACAAGGTTAGTTGGGCGATTAGTAGTAGAACTGTATTGTCACTGAATATATTTGTAGCAAAAGTGATTATACATATACGATAAGATGTTCTATCAATTAAACAATAACTTGCAAGTTTTCAATGAGGTTCAAAAGAACGTACTCTTATGTACTTATTTATGTATGTGATATATATATAAATATACTTCAATATTTAAAGAATCACATAAAAAATTGAGACATTAAAAAAAGGCAATATATAATATAAAAAAGGAACAATAGACAAGCAAAACTAAGTACCTTTTTATTGAATAGAGCTTGTTAGTTATGAACATAGCGTTTTGCTTATAAAATATTTAAAAACTCGTATTTTAGGTTTTCCCTCGACGCATTTTTATTAGCCACCGAGCGCAAACTTAGTACACGCATCAAACAATAAATACATCGAGACGATACGAGCCCTGTACAAAATGCCGCTGATCAATCAATCGATGACGAAGTACACCTGTTAAGCTGTTACAAAATTCTTAGAAAACGGACAATTTTATTTCACATGCTAAATACACATCGCCGCCACAACTTTGATGTCGTTTAGCGAAAACAATGGAAAGATCCCGTGCGCACAGTTGCATACTAATTCGTACAGTTTTATTTAAATCAACTTATTCTTATTATAAACGTGACACCGTAGACCAAGTGCTGTTAAAATTTATAATTCTATTTTTACGCATGCACACATGACTCATGTGAGATTCTGAATGGTCTTTTCGCACTTCGCCCATCAATCCATTACCTGTCGATTACGCATAGCGTACGCTAATGCATACACACTAATGGGAATTAAAATGTCGTTTGCCTCTGAACTCGAATGCTGATTTTCCTTTTTTGCGGCACCAACTCACGGCTGTTAGACGATTTCTATTCCGTTATGAAGATGCAGGCGGAGGCAGGGCGGTCACGCACATATGACCGACCGCCACCCGTTATGTCCAGCTCAATCCGAGCGATTTGCATCGCCGCGCACCTTATGCGCTTTCCTGACACTTTTCGCTA
>DVPR01000994.1:0-11895 GCA_018239345.1 Oxynetra stangelandi | reverse complement strand
TCATAGTGCACAACGCTGGCCAAGTGCGAGTTGGCAAACTTCACACACTTTAGATTTTTGTTTTTCTTCTAAGATATGCAGGTTTCCTCACTATGTTTTCTTTCACCGATACAGCAAGTGATATTTAATGTTAAAACACATATTGTAAAGAAAGTGGGATCAGAATTCAAACCCAGGACTCCCGGTGTGAGAGCTGAATTCTTAACCACTAGGCTATCACTGCTTAAATTTCTCAATAACAGAAAATCCTTTCTCTATAACGGAAAACAATTGATAGTTATGAAAATGACGGAACCTTTAATATTGTCCGTAGATACTACTTCATCTGTAGTTGTAATTTTTTTTTCTATTTAATTTTTAAGGTTTTACAGCGGTGAGTGTAAAGCGCCAGTATTAACATTGTTTATTGGAGGTAACCATGAGGCGTCAAACTATTTACAAGAGTTGCCTTATGGCGGTTGGGTGGCGCCAAACATCTACTACATGGGTAGAGCTGGTGTTGTCAAATTTGGAAATCTTCGGATTGGAGGTATTAAAAACATGTATTGTGGACTAACTTTGAAATTATTAAACTATATTAAATTAAATTAAACTATACTACGACAAAAGCCTAATTAATATGTATATATAATAGTTTTATGCAGTGCAGTCAGAAAGCTTTGCACAATTGGCAAATTTATTTCACCCGTCGGCTAGTATCAGAGTTAAAAAAATTATGTTATTGATCTACCATGTGCTAATTATTTCTATGGTAATTGGGATTTTTAAACATGTCATTTCCCATTTCAATTTACAAAAATTTAGTTTTAAATGAGATAGTAGATATTCAATTGTTGTTATAAATATCACAAAAATTGTTTTTTAAATTGTATATAATGTATTTGAATCACTTCAATGGGGCCCAACCTTCTCTGGGCCGTTGACTGGCCCTGGGAATAATCCAATCCATTACCCTGACTCAGAAGTCAGGATCCGCAACCAACTGAATCAAGGGGCAAGTCTGTTATTTAAGAATAAAAACTTTAGCAATCCATATTTTTAATTCCAGGCTTGTCTGGTATCTTCAAGGAACGCGATTATCTACAAGGGCTTTGGGAAAGCCCTCCTTATACCCAAGACTCTCTGCGGAGTGTTTATCATGTTAGAGCACTAGACGTCTTCAGACTGAGTCAATTGAAAGAGAAAGTAGATGTAATGCTGTCACACGATTGGCCAAGAGGTATTACAGATTATGGTGATGTTGATAATTTGTTAAAAAGAAAACAGTTTTTTAGGTAAATTTTTCATATTTCATTATTTTAAGCGTGCTAAGTGTTTCCTGACATAATTAACATTACATAACCAAAGCTTAATATTGTTGTAAAACAAAATCAATTGGTTAAAAATGTCTTGGTTATTCCAATTTGTGATTGCATACATTTTTTTTATAGAGAGGACATTGAAGCGAATCAACTAGGCAGTCAGCCATCTGAGAAGTTACTACACTTGCTCAAACCGGACTATTGGTTTGCTGCTCACCTGCATTGTCAGTTTGCCGCCCTCGTCAAGCATGATGGAGAAGATGGAGAAGATAAGGAGACAAAGTTTTTAGCTCTGGACAAGTGTCTCCCGAAGCGGAGACACTTACAAATTTTACTGTTACCGCAAGAGTATGACGGAGACAAACTGTTGAGGCATGACGCAGAGTGGCTGGCCGTTTTGAAAATCACAAATCACTTGATCAGTGTTAAAAACATGGATTTTCACCTACCAGGACCCGGTGGTGATGAAGTGTAAGTGATTTTGTGTAATATTATAAAATAAATATTAGAGATGAAACTTTTTTTTGTTGAACATAGTGAATACTTTGGATGCACTAATGTTGCATTTTGTTGACATTAACAGCATTATTTCTTTTCGAAAAGGTTTTGGCCACACACTTAGTGTTCCAAAGAACAGACCTTTAAGCTCAACATGAGGCATACCCTAGACTAGCGGACTATGTGTTACATGATTGAAGTGTATCTCAAAAATTTCTCTATAATTTTCAGATGTGAATTCACACCAACAAAAGATGATATAGAGAATGTTCAAAGGTTACTCGGTGATTTGACAATTCATCATAGTAGCTTTGTAAGAACAGCACCTATTTACACACCAGGCGCCAAGGACTATCAACAAATGGAACCAATAAGTAATCCTCAAACTGTTGCTCTGTGTGAAAAGTTGGGTATTGATGACCCACTACAAGTTTTAATGGCCCGATCTGGGAGAGTGATGAAGGAGCCATGGGAAAACCCAAATAACCCTGCCACAGACGCGGTGGCTAGCCCAGAAACAGTAGTGACCAAAACACCTGTTAAATATTCAAAACTCTCACTACCGGCACCTGTGACACCCATGGATAAGGAGAGTGAGGACTCATTACAAAGAGTTAGTTTTTTTTCACCTGACAGCAGTTGTGTCTCGAGTCATAACAATAGCACCTCCGATTGCAGCCTTCCCGTATCAGAGACACCTAAGAAGACATTTAAAAGACGAAATCTAGAGATGTATACCCCGGACGCCGATGACCTTATGAGCGAAACATCGAGCTGTATCACAGAGGGTGCAAGTCCTCGATCGAGCAAATACGTTTGTAAAGACAATTCGTCACAGTGAAATGTTGCTACATTACTTTATTACTTTACTAAGTATGACTAGTTACATTTATACATTTCGATGTAATAATGCATTTTAAAATGTATTAATTGGATATAACATATATAAGTGTTAACTTTACTGAGAATTTATCAACAGATTCGAAAATTTATTTTATGTAGGTATACTTTAGGTATAATATCAGTAGACTAACAATTGTCACGATATTTATGAATCTAAAGTAGACAGCAATAGCTGAGTAGTGGACATTTAAAAAACAGATGAAAATGGTAGTTTCATAAATAATTAAAACTTTAAGTGTCATGTTATGTGCATAATATATTGCTTTTTAGTAAATATATTTTATGGTAGAATGGGAAAAATTATTCTGAAATATTTTTTGATATTATTTTATCATAAATAATATAAACTCGAAAAGATTTATAAATGTCATTTGTCATTAAGTCCACCCTTTATATGAATAGAATAAAGGATAAATTAATGTCAGTATAACAGAACATTATCTTGTTGCATAGTTACAAATGTAAATTGAATCTTTTTATTTTATGCATACAAAAGAGATAATCAAAAATGGTTTCCATGTAATTCATTTTTATTTATTTATGAGTACAATGGGAGGTTGAGAAAATGTCTTATTTAAACCTTCATAGAACAACAGTAAATATTAATATTTTAAGTACAACATAATTTTTCGGCTGATTAACAATTTTAATTTGACAAATAAATTTATTACACGTAATCATGTTCTTATAAATAATATATATAAATTTATAATATTTTTGGCAATAAATTATGTGCAATCTATTACTTTATTGTTTATACTCAATATTGATCAAGTTTTATGACATTAATTATGGGACGTGGCTTAATAAATGTTCCTTAAGTTGAGGCATATTTTTTGGTACATAGTCACACTGATTACACTTAAGCGATGCTGCCAGTAATTTTTTGTGTAATTCACTGGATACTTTTGAAATACATCCATTTTGTTTCAATTCTGTCATTAGATCTGTAACAATAAAGATAAATGATATTAATAAAGCAGTTTTATTTTTAATTTGCTTTCTCGCAAAATTTTAATTTTTATAATTCAATATTATACGAGTGTTTCTATACAAATGTCTTTTCCTTTTTTTTAGTACTCCTTAACACAGTTCTAACCTTAACATTGTATGCTGCGAGAGATACCCAATTTTGTAGAACTTATACCACACTGAAACATCCTTGACGACCTTCCTAGCTCTATTTTGAGAACTTTGGGATTTTCAAGGGAGTGCACAAATATCCATCCAGCATCATTGTATGCATATGATGGTACACAGCTATAATTATCCTCATGCTTCTTGTGGCTGCTGTCTGGGTGGTTTGAGTTTGCACTTGCTCCATAGGTGGTAACCAAACAGTCCCTACTTAGTCCTTATGAAATCTTTACATAAAACTAAATAATATACATACGTATATGTATAGTATGTTATGGCTGGTTTCCATAACACAGGAATTCCTTAAATGGTTAGTTTACTATCTGATGGACGTGTGTGGATGTACCGAGACATGTATTATTCTTTGTGTTACAGAATAATAATCATTACCTTGATAGGATATGAAAAAATTAGTTGTGAAACTGTTCCAGTGTTGTTTTGTTTTAAGGCAAGTCGATATCATATCTTTACTTATAATATGCATATGTAGCCTTTGCATGCTAGGAACTGCGTGAAACCCAGCTCTTAGTATTAAATCCTTATTTTCCGCTTTTATATCTTCCAGGAGTGTCCCAAACTCCTCTAAAAGATTTATATGTCCTTTATCCAAGTGATATATACTTTTGATATCAGCTTGAGGCAGCATTAGATAATGTATTTTTGCTTTAGGATATTTATCCCTTATCACCACTACGTGTTTCGTTTCCTTATAAATATTTTTTGGGTCTTTCATGGATTCCAGTAAACCTAAAGACCAATGTTTAGCCTTTTTTACCTGGTATTCTTTTCCTATTTCCATCATATGTCTTTTGCTCATGTTCGTTTAAACTTATGTTTTATATTAGTATCTACCTATGCTTATGACTTTTATTTTCAATTGTTGCCATCCTAAATATCACAAAGAAAACCAAAAAAAAAATGCTTCTGTTCTACTGGGTAATCGCTACGTTCTATCTACTTATTTGTAATGCTGTCAAATTATTCGTAGTAGAGCAGTGTCTATGGGATAATTTGATTACAAGTAAAATAAAATAAATGAATTAGGTAAATATATAACTTATTTATTTATTTATAATTTAGGTGTATGTGATAAATTAAATAACGGTATAAATAATTACTACAAGATATATTTTTAAGCTTTAAGAATGTCTTTGAACCGAGTAATAACCAAATGTCGAATATATCTCAGTATTTGAACAGTAATTCGAATACAAATTTATGCCGATATTAAATACAAATAGGATACAAGCAATTACGAAAGACAACGTGAATTTTGTATTGTTTTATTTGTTTCTTTAACTTAAAGTTTTTGTATATAACTACTAATATACTCTTTTTTGTGATTGTAATTCAAACTACGGTGTGATTCGGCTAGGCTATGTTACAGTGATTGACCCTTATGCGCAATTATAATTCAAGGGATAAAATGAAATATACTGGGTGTTACTCGCTATTTCAATTTCAAATTTCGACATATTTTGTTCTACTTTAAAGGTATTTATAAAATAATACAACAATATATTACTACAAAACATATTTATTATTATAATACCATTTTATATCGTGGACAAATAAATTAATATTTCTAAGCTAGTTTACTATTTAAATCGAATAATAAATAAAACGATGGTCATGACTAAAAAAAGTAAAACCCTTCTGAGTGGCTCCTAGTTTTTCAGTCATAAGATCATATGATGTGTCTTCTAGAAATAAATAGTAAGTATAGAATTAATTATAATAATTACTTATTTATTAGAGGTAACCCTAATATTTTCCTTTAACAGAATAATATTAATGTGATATTTTAATCTAGTTGTGCAAAGTTTCTATGTAGTTGCTGATTAATTTGTTGTACAATTTAATAAATGTGTTGTTAGCCGTTACCCTGCTCCAAATACAAAAATACTAGTATTATTTGTGTTTGTTTGATTAGATCTTTGTAAAGAGTCCAATAGAAATAAATATATGTCTGAATCTAGATTTTTAAATATTTTTAAGATATATGAGAAGGAAGTGCTTCATAGAAAATGTGAATTTTTCTATATTACTTAAGCTTATAGTTTTCGGCATATAATTTGAGGCTCCAGTTCGGACTTAATTAGTATTAAGTAAGTAGATGTTTTATCAATGTATACCCCATGCCAATATTTCAATGACAATACATGAAGATCAATGCCAACAATTACTTTGTAGGTTTTCTGTGCTCGGTGGGGTTGCGTAGATTAATCTTCACTGGCGTTTTGGCCTCGAATTAAAAACCGATAACTTCACGAGTTATATCACTGCACGGTAGGCCGGCCTGTGTAACCGGTGTCATGTATCGAATGGTTTGCCAACTCTCTAAGGATTTGTTCAAAACCTTTACCGGAAGGCGCGTGTAGGCTGCTATTCTTCAACATGGTTGAATTTAACTTGGTCGCGAGGTAACACATCTGTTGAACGTAAAAATAAATTAAAATTTATTATACAATACAATTATACTTATAATTTTGTGGACAAAATACAATTGCGGCTGTATGACACCTCATGTGCTAATATGTACAATTTAATGATATCTGTGTTATAAGTTATTGACCGTACTAAAGAAAAAAACTATTCGTCAAATTTTTACATACTTTGCTGTGGAATTTAAACATCAGTACCAATTCAGTAGTATGTGGTTAAAACATCTATTTTAAAAACGTTATAGAGAGCATCAGTGTTGTCATTACAAAAGTTTTAATTCACAATAAGCGATGAGGACAAATTATTATGACCAGTTCCTGCCACACATAATGGTTAGTATTATGCATAAGCAACTTTAACTTTGAAGCTAAAAATGTAATGGTGTAGTGGTGGTAAAAAATAACCATAAAAACTATTTCAAAACTGTCGCTTACTAGCGAGATTACTGTATTGTGAACCAAATTATATGTAAATCATTATAACACCTTAAAAATTACCACACCAAATCAGCAAAATTTTTGTAGATGATTTGGGCAGATTTAATTATGTTAGGAACTAACAAAAAGTTATACTATGGAACGAAATATATTGATACATACCAGCAACGCTGACATAAAAAGTAATGCTCCTAGGGCAACAGCTACCATCATAGATGTGGCGCAGGTCGCTTCTGGCGGCGTTCTGTGGAAAAGTTCCCCCGGCATCACCACTGTGTACTCTAGGTTCTCCTTAAAGCGCGTGAAGGGCGTTGATCCATTGTCAGTGTCTATCACTTCGCTGGTTGCGTTGTGCCGCTCAGGCAGCGCTCTGCGTCGACGGCCGTGACCTGTCAAGGTTAAATATTGTTTGCGCATAAAAAAAAGGTAACTAAGGAGATTTATTTTGAAGTTATAAAAAGAAATTATTTAATGAATCATAGATGGATTTTGATTTGAGTTTACCGAATGAAACTACATGAACTCCTTGGAGTAGTCACATGTAGACATTTACTATATTGATGACAGTTTCACTAAGGACGACAAATAGCTTACGATAACAAAAGTGTACCTGATGGTTCAAACAGGTCTAGACAGTAGTCAGGTTGGCAGTCTGCAGCATCCATGCAGGCTTTGATTTGCGAGTGTATCCAGAGGGTAGAGCGCTCTTTCATGGAAGCGAGCAAAAATGCCTCGAAGTCTAGGAACACCTCGTTGTGTCGTTCCCGGTAACGCGCCGGCTGGTGCGGGATTATTGACGCGAAGTCGCGGTTACGGCAACTGGTATACGAAAATAATAATTGTAAATAAATAAATAAATAACCATCACGTCAGGTCCCTACCGGGGTAGGCAGTGAGCACGGAGTGCCAAACATCTCTGTCTTTGCAAAGCTGACGTGCTTCGTCTACATTCATCCGTCTCTTCATGCAGACACGCCGGTTTCGGAGGCTCTTGACTCCCCCATCAGCCAGTACCTGACCTATTTGGTCGTAATAGGACAGTGTTGTATACTTACAGGAAATAGCTTTTAGCACGATTTCTTAAATGTATGTTTATGATATAGATATACATATATACTTGCTTATAAGAAATTATTATATAAAAATCACTATTATATTTTAGTCATCAAAATAAATTAATATTTTTGCTTAAGATGCGCCATATAATTGTACTGTCACACTATTTAAGTGTTAGAGAAAATTAAAAGATTATAAATTTGCAAAAATGGGCATACCAAAAATGAAAAACAAAATGTGTCAACATTGCCTACCCATCTTTGACGAGCAGCACAGCTCCTGGCGCGTGAGGTCTGTCAGGGTCAGGGGACACGGCCACCTCCAATAGTTTTATATGTCGCCAAGCCGAGTCTGGGTTGATGCGCGCGCGCAACTGTAGTTTCGTGCCAATCGGCACGGCCTATAGCAAAAACGTACGCTATATCGATGTATGTATACGAACATAACATCTAGACTGCAAGAAGCTTAACATATATTCTCGGTATTATGTGTTTATGTCATTACTAACTAATGCGGTATTACTGACACAGATAATTTCTGCATCTTTTCAATGATACCAACACCACTTATTACTGTAAAGTTGGTACGTTGGGGCGTTGGAATAGCGGTTAAATGTATTCAAATAACAAGCATAATTTTATATTATGTTTAATTAGCTCGCTTTATGTGTGTACGTGAATATTCTAGTATACCTTTTTAAATAGCTCTGATAGTCAGTCAGATAAGTACTGAAATGTATCCCGAATAAATTATATTTTGATTGTTGGAAAAAATATTTGAATGTTGTGTTAGTATTGTTACTGTTAAGTTAAAAGATCAGACGAAAACAGTAAAACGTTTTTTGGCCTCCATAGCTAAATAAGTAGTTAGTATAATTCACTTAGTCCTATCTTATAGTGTTTAAATATGTGAGACATCCCTGAATTTTGCCGATAAAATATGTTTTTAATGTTAATCATTTTAATTTAAATTAAAATGAGCGTTTTATTTGTCAATTCTTACATGGGCCGCACGTTAAGGTCAGTATTAAACTCATGCTGGGTATAATAGATATGTATTATGTAATTTGAACGTAAGACATTCACGTACAGTAGTTACCTGGTCAACGGGCAAGTCCACGGAATGGTTGGAGTGGCGTGACACAGGCGGGGCCTCCTTATACAAAGCTACTTCGTACTCCAGGCGGCCCGGCGTCTCCTCCACGACGCCTGAGACGCGTGCGCCGTGCGGACTGGAATTCAAGTGTGACCTTTTACGGCAAATTTTATTATTTTTCACTGGAACTTTCGAAATACATTTTACTAAAATAAAAATGACAGTTTCATTTCGAAAAATGACGTGTTCACGTGGAACCATCAGTCCATTGATATATTGCTAACTCCCAGGAGTCCAAAATCTTTTAAAATAATTTTTCTTGTTCTGTTGGATACGTTAGATTCTAGATTTTATAATTTACCAGGGACAAGATCTTCGTGACATCTATTAAACTTATTTTTAAGTGAATTGAGATGTACAAATATAGGTGATTTTGGGTCTTTAATATTATACTCACAAGCTACCGGCAAATCCTGCAGCTTTGTTCTCGATGATGGTGGGCTCTGGGGGTTTGCACATGATGATAAGCTCCTGATCGGATTGCATCACCACTCCTGGGAACTGCGGGAACCACACCCGCACGTGCACGAAACCCTGAATTCATGGGAATAATTTTAAGTATATAATAACAATTAATTGTTTACATAAAAGAACTTACCTTTTTAAATAGTGAATTAAATCAGTACAATCTATTTTAGTTTTAAAATCCTAATGTTTTAGCCATATTTTCTGTTTAAATTTTTTTAAAGTATTATCTAACATACAGTTCTAAGATCAAAATGAGGAGGACGACTTTCAGCAGATATGCAAGATTTACGTTTCATATTACTCATTTTAATAAGTAAGTAGTGTATCTGCTTGTGGCAATAGCGTGGCGTGATTTCACAAAGGACCGCTATCCATTTTCTATTGACCTCACTATATAGTATTTACGAGTATCGACATATATCTTTTAGTTTCTCCTCACCTCGATACTGGCACCGGTTTAGCTGTTCAACTCAATAATATAACAGCTGAGCACCCACTTGGATGTAGGCCATTCATATACATCATACTGTTATTGTAATAAACTTCACTTTATACATAAGTACACGTTGAAGATTCAACACAAGTGCAGAACTCACACATGTGCACTCGCGAAAGTAATTTCTATCTAATAGCCATTTGCATGTAATTTGCATCGGGTACAGTGTGTAAGTGCCCTATGTGAGATGTGTTGCACTAGCGGTGATTCATACAGTTAATTCATCTAACATGAGATAAAAACCAATGAATAGATTCATTCATTGTAAGATGGATATTTATCAACAAACTTACAAAAACTATTAAAAATTCACATTTTGTAAAATTATTAGAACATCGGAATATCGGTTTATTATAGTGAGGAGTAAATATGGTGTTCTGTGGATTCTTGACATAACAATTGACGATCACTGTGTGGCGAAATTATTTTGCTAAGATTCTCGATGTTATCAAGCGTTACTTGGGTTAGTTAATCCATTGTCAGAAAATTTTTATAAGGCACAAATAGTGAATCAATATAGAACGTCGATATAAATGGCAATTTATCTTTGTTGAGTCATTTAATATTGGAGAAAATACTCAATCATATTCCTAGGTATTAAGATAATTTTGTTAGTCCTTTATTTCTGGGACATCAGCAATAATTATTTAATAAAAGAGATTAACTATAATACAGTCAGATGATAATAAAACTTAGAACATTTAATTTTTCTAATCAATTGCTTCAAAAACAGGTGATATTCTATAAATACAAGTAATCAATATATACATAGTTTGTAAGCAATATAAAACAAATTTTTCTTAGCCTTTCATGTATCTTACTTGTTTAAGTAAACAGTGTCTATGAGACGCTTGCTGTTTTTGTGTTATTAACCTAGGCCTAGGGCCTTCGTATATGAGATTATAAGTAAACGTATAATTAGACCTAGATAACGATGTTATGTATAATATATGTATGTATGTATATACATATTCATGCGCTACAAATCAGATAGAAACATTATATATGTATTTTTTTTTTATCTGTCGGTTTATGTATGAAAGATCTGATCGCAGCTTAATCTAGTTGCTAAAAAATATTAATTTTCCATGCAACAGTACCCACCCATATCGCTATGCCGAGTGGCGTCGTTAAGTGACAGTTACTTACGTTTCTCTTCAACACGCCGCACTTTGCGAAGTCCGTGATGCGTAATCTGTACAACAGTCCTGTCGGGTCTTCCGGCTCCGGACGTATCTGGCACACGGGGTCGCCTATGGGGTCGGTGGCGCGGTCGTCGGCGAACAGAGGCGCGCCGCGGAAGCCCTCCGGCTTGCGCAACAGAGCAGTAACCGAGTCGCGAAGACCGGTGGCGCCGTTGGCAAACGTGCATTGGATGTCTGTCACTGTAACGACAGGTGAACGTGTTTATTTAGGTCTTGCATGCTCTTTAACTGGATTGAGTTTCTCCTTATTGTTTTGTTCAAGTTCACATCGACTGACTTTACTCTAACATTTTAGACAGGACTGAAATAGGTTGATACAATTGAGCAAAGATAGTATGTTTTATTAAGCATTTTCGAATGGATGTTTTGTGTTAACATTTTAAATGTACTAAATTTTTTAAGTAAGTAAAGTGAATTTTACAATTTTAATGGGCAACTTGCAAATATAATAATTTAGTTGTCAACAAAATACGTGAACAAAGAATATCAAACAACTAATATTGACAAATAATGGGTAAAGAAGTCTCTGCTTTTACGCGCACTAGACCGCGATCAAATACCGCTCCGTTCCGCTCATAATTTTCGGTCACTACCGGCTCCCTAAGGTGGTAATACCAAAAGCTCTATGTAAATAAATAAATGAATAACTGTCACGCCAGGTCCCTAGCGGGGTAGGCAGAGAGCACGGACTGCCAAACATCACTGTCCTTGCAAACTTGACGTGCTTCGTCTACATTCATCAGTCTCTTCATACATACACGCCGGTTTCGGAGACTCTTGACTCCCCCATCTTC
>DVPR01000993.1:0-11896 GCA_018239345.1 Oxynetra stangelandi | reverse complement strand
ATACCCCACATTATACCGCCATACATATGTACATATTTTAAATACACAAAATTAAATGCCTAAACATTTGAATAAACATATTATATTACCAAAAAAATTAGATAAATATTTCTTTTATTTAATTAGAAGTTTTTTTTTAAAGAAACAATGTAGGTATCCGTGAAGTAAGAAGAATATACCTATGTACGTTATATACCAAGAGAAAAATAAAAGCTTTTTACTTATGCCTGAATTAAGACTTTTGTCCTACAAGTTGTTTAGTCTTTACGTTGCTTATGGATGTCAATGACCTCCTTAAAATCGGTCGCATAGTCGGTTGCTTTAAAACCTGCTTAAAAGAATCGCTTACCAAAGTTCGAAAGGTTTCATTTCATCATCTTATTTATTTAGAGAAATATTTCGTGGGCTACACACTAACGTACAAGGTATGCCGTATAAGTCCGAGGCTCCGAAAACAACACATCCCATAGGAATGCGTGACATCTGCGGAACCCGGTATTTCAATTAAAATCATTTGTCTTGCGCGCGTCCGAAGATCGACACGGAACTCTAATTAGAGAGTGCTCCTGTGCCATGGGCTTAGTGAATCTCGTTGGATAATATATTGGTACGTGATATGTCGATTCAATTAAAACATGAGCAAAATAAAAGGATATTAATGCCATACACATGGATAGCGGTGCATATGCGATTTTATTTGGAGCATTATTTTTCTTGACAAGTGAATAAATATAAGTACATACTTTGCGCGTTGTCCTTCACTAGGGGAGACCTATATCCCTCAGTGAGATTCCAAAGGCTATATATCATTATATATAATTAGATAACGCAATATTTGCTCATTTATTATTTTATAAAGTATTGAATAAAGGTTAAAGTACGCCATTGATTTCGAATTTGTATGTTTATGAGTAGTTATACTCAGGTAGCCTCAATGGCCGTGCGCTGTTTCCATAACGTTAAAAACCAGTCATCGTATAGTTTTACAACTATTGTCCAATGAACTATAAATACAGGGACATAAAAATGTGATCTTTATCTAAATACACATAAGGTCTAGCTTAAAACAATGCACGATTCACCCGCCAAGCGATGACTCATCCTATAGGGATGGGATAGTGTCGATTAATTATGCAACACTTGTACGCTTTTCTTTGTCACTTTTCTATGTAATTTGCTGTTTGCGTACGCGTAGTTAAGTTGAAAGGACAGTAATTCACACTTTGCACAGCATGACGTTAGGTTCCTTCGGCAAAATAAATTCAAGTGCATTATTAATTATATTTACCTTTCTGTTGCTCTTCGATAAACTTCACGGGTCCCTTAGCAGATAGGTTTCCTGTTGCTATTATTTTGATAAGTGAATATTGCTGTCCTTTTCTATATTATGTATATCCTAATATTTTTCCATGACACAAGCCATTTGCCATATTAGTTTCGGTGCGGACTTATTACGCAAAGTTTCGTGTTCGATCCCGGATGAAATTAAATATAGATTCTATATTTGTTTTCTGCAAAAATTACAGTGCTACAAATTGTTTCAATTTTTGTTCTAATATAGAATAGTCATATCAGATATAGGTATAAAAGGAAAACCTATCTTGAATAATTTATAGAACATTTTGTTTTTACGATAAAATAATAAAAAACGAACATCCATGCAGTTGCAGTGTATTTACAGTATTATTAGCATTTAGAAATATCAATTTAGCCCTTAAAACCTCTTATTAGGTAACGCAAAGGGTTGAAATGTTGACATACAAGACAATTACGTGAAGTTCTAATAAGACACTATGAGGATATTAAAGGAAAAAAATGAACACCTATTTGTTCCTATTGACGTAATATCAAAGACAAATATGGGTAATTACGGGACATTTGCGACTTTAGTATTTTTACCGCTGAAAACTGTCAAAGTGACACTTACTTAATAAGCAGTCTGTTATTACGAAAGTTTGATTGGCGATTGTTAAGTTGCAAGCATTCATTATGTACTTAGTTTCGTTCGTTGTTTTTTTACTTGGTTTTTATTACATTTGTTAAGAAATACTCGCATGTATTCGATATTATGACTCGCTTTAATTTTTTTATTTTTTTATTTACATATGTAATTGAAATAAAATTATGATTGGAATAAGAACAGAGATGTATACATAATCAATAAAACTAATATTACATTGATTTAACCAGAATTTATTGGAATCATAGTCTTCTATTTTTTTAATTCATATTCGATTGAAGTTAGATATAACGCAAACAATGATGTGATCTGTATTAGATTAAAACAAACTAATTCACGTAAGCATCGCCTAAACTAGTTTCCGTTAATTTACGTATGAATAATTCATCGTATGTCGGAGGTGGTACACCACTAAGTCGCCGCCGACGACTAGCAATTGTTAGGGTGACGTTGTGTCGCCGCGGTACCAGAGGGCGCTACAGAGTGGCGTTTGCAACTGACACTTGAGTACATTGATTCATCCGTTTGAATAATTTCAGAACATTGCTATTATATAAAAAATGCAACTACAAAAAAATTGTAAAGAAAAGTATAAAAATATTTAAAACATTTAACAAAAACGTCTTCGAGACAACCATGAATATAGCATTATAGATGTATATGACATATAATGTTAACTATACTAATTAGTATATAGTTTAAGAGGGTATAATAGGATTAGAATTACGAGTCACCATTTTGGTGGGTACCTACTCTTTATTTTATAATAAATTAATAAAACTTGAGATATTTTATATACTACACTGAAAAGAAGGAATCAAAGACCGAATTAATCATCAATTTTGACAAGTATGTATGACAACTTTGAAGAAAGGAGGTAAATCAAAACAAATTCTTGAGGGTCAGAGCTGGCGGAAATCATCACATATACATACATATATGTATGTTTGTTTTAGTAACAGAAGAGTGGAACGAGTTTCTTGATGTTGAATCGTTACTGAGGATATCGATTATCATTTCAAATCGATTTGAGATCGCTCGCAGATACGACGCCACCGTCAAGGACTAAAAAGTAACTCATATGTAGTATCGGCGTATGACTCATCAAACCAAAACAACCAAGCACTGCGGTACCAAGTGCGGAGGGTCATCTACAGCGGATTTCTGGGTGATAGCACGACCAGCTGCAGAACATTACTTATGTTTCTAAACGTCCCGCAAGATCTTATGATAGCACACCTGCGCCACCTTTACTCGCATATAAAAATTTGGAACAATGAAAAACAAAAGTGTGTCGATGTTAATTCGATAACTATCACCTTCTAGATGTCAAAGTTTAAACAGGGGTTCTATTTGGTTAAATTAAAAACTGTTAAAATAAAATAATACGTGGGCACCAAATTATTTTGGTTGATGTAATTTTTTTTAAACATCTCTATTGATATTGATAGTTAGTACCTACATTTATTTGTGACTTGTACATGCTAGAAGAAGAGGAAAAACTGGAAATATATTTAATATGTCTCCTTATATTTGTAGTGGTAACGCAACTCGTTATGATGTATATTTATGATTATTTAAATATATACATATATACATTTCTTTTTCTTCGTACCTTTTGCTCGGTTGACTGGGGAGATTCGCATGTAAACATCACAATTTTGCGACGAGATCGATATTTGAGCAACACGTTATATTTAAACAGTATTGTTTTATTCATTTTCATATACATTTTATTATTATAATGTTCACAGTCGCTTATTACCTAATGTATACGATTGAAACAAGTTAGCCTGCCAGAACATTCCAGAACAATCTTTAAACATGGCGATACGACTCCAAGTTATGGGTGGTTACCAAAGGTCCTGCAATTTTATTTATTTATATGTTGCATGACAAACGAAGTCAGCTGCATCAGAATACAAAATGTAACCGCATGGGCCGTAAGGAAGTCCGAAAATTGAATTCATTAAATTTTTTATAAAATATACATGGAGTATATTTTATTTAAAATGTTAGGACAATACTTTTCAATTGTGTAATAAAAAATAAACATTGTCTATTCTCTGACCAGTTTTCTATAGAGGGGATAAAATAAACATGTGTATTTATATTATTTATGGTCAATTATGGCCCGCGTAGAACGGGTACGCGGATATGTGAGGGCTATTAGAGCAATTACAATTCTTTACGGGGAACATTTTGGATTTAGTTGTCTTCACTAGTTTCCAGATCTTCAATCAATGGAGTCGACATTGAGCTAGCAAATAATATATTTTTTCCTCATTAAATTAATTTGAAATATTTTCATACGCATGTACCGTTTACGAACCATCAAGCATTAGAATAATGTATAGTTCATTTGACTATAAAAATATAAATTTAAAAATTTGTTAAATTTTCGTAAATATATTTATCCGTGTGCAGTACCTACATTGTAGTAAAGTGAAGCAATCAACAAATATATCAACTGATTAATCGTTAAGATGCTACAATTGTTAATTGTTTGCAAATCATTAAATCGTCTTAATGTATCCGAATTTTTTATTGTAAAATCCATTCAATACCTTTCTCAACTCACGCAACAAAGTGCGAACTATACAAAATTTGTCCCCATAATTCACGGTATATAAAAGAAAAGATTACATGCGCACGTAATGTCCGAAGGAAACCATGTCACATTTAATAGGACGACTATATGTACCTCCAAGCTCATAAATTGCCTAGTTTATGACCTAGAATTAATGCCTCGGATCATTACAGGCTATTCTTGCAAGGACATTTGTTTATGGGTCAAGAAAGAATTATTGTGTGAACGTGACGAGGGTTGCATTGAAGGGTTGCGCTTATGTGACGGAATGTTAAGGAGACAATAAGATACAATTTGTAAGAGACGAAAGAAAGCATTGACAATATATGGACAATGAGGACAAAGTAAGCAGAAGTTATAATTTGTAATAAGGTTACAGGGTACAATCGTAACATTTAAATTAGCATAGAAACATGTAAGGTAAATAATTTTTATTCATAAATTGTTGATTTAATTAATAATGGAAAGGAAATAGGAAAAGACAAGAAAGTTTACTATAATAAGGTTATAAAATATTCCGTAGCAGAGACAAAAGCAAAAACAATCAAAACGATTTACATAAAATATACCAAAATATACCGTGGAAATGAAAAGCGTATGACAATTTTCTTAAAAGTCAAAGTAAACGAATACTCTAACATAAATACGACTTAAGAGAGGATATGAAAGGACATGAACTGCATGCTAAAATCTTAGTATTGAATCGAGATGAAAGCCAGAATATCTGAGCGTGTCTTGCATTTGTAGTTGTATAATAGTTATACTGGACATTACTAACTTGTTTCTGAAATTGTAAGAGGAAATGAACAGAGCAATGTTAGCAATCCTCTAATAGAGAATCGCCATTAACATCTATGGCATAACTGAAAATAGTTTGTTTTGCGAGCAAACCACGCTGGATTGCATTTAATTTTGAAAACTGTGTAAAATAAATATAAACATGAAAATGAACAGCAATACGAAACGAAAAGCTAAAACAAGGTAAATAAAATCGGATGCTAGTCGTTCACTGCGAAAGGACAAGAGATAAACGATGAACATTTTCAGAAATTAAATTTAATAGTTAGTTAAGGTTTCACTAATTATTTGGAACATATCTAATCTGGTTGGTTATTTAAAAAAATGAGACGACTTATAATCTCATCTTGAGATCAAAATAAAGTCATTTGAAATGTGACAAATTGTTCATTTAATGGTGTTGTAATTCAGCAATGAGTATATGAGATTTTACTATTCCGTTAAAAAGTAATAATATCTATAGAGCAACTTCACACAATAAAATGTACACGAAATGTAGCCACTTTTTTTCAGAATCATGTTACTCTCATTTATGTTACAGGCTAATTTCCTTTCATCGTTCCACTTGCTATCCTATTCAGTGATAGTCAGCAGACACCTTTACAAAAACTGGTTTTAGTGAATGGAAGTTTCATCAAAAGGGATCACTTATTACCTTGTTTAATAAACATTGCAACATTGTTGATTATTTGCCAAACTCGTTCGAACAATTGAACCATCCTGTTACTTACTAGTACGTTCAGACAGTGACAAATGAACAAAAAATTTTAACTAACAAAGACAGACACACAGAAGGACATTTTAATGACCGCATAACTGTAGAACTTGAGAATGGTATAATTTTAACAGCCAACATAAACGTTGTTTTTAATGGTTGAAGTTTCGATGAGACGGTTATTAATTTTGAGGCTATTTCGATTTGTTAACATTATAAATAGCAAAATTCAACTACATAAAGATATGAATGCGAGTTTTTATTGCTGTGAGAAACGTTTTCAAAATATCTTTAGTACAAGTTTATTGGCAAGTTCCAGTTTCGTAAGTACGAGTATGTTGCATTTTATTCAAAAACTTAACAAAAGCATTATCAGTAAGAAATAGAATGTCAGTATTTTTATTGGGAGAACATAGGATTTCTGAAACTTTTGCAACAGGTTTAAATCGGTTGATTTTTAGTAAGTTATTAATTTTATAGTCCAAGTACCGCTAGTAGTACAGGGACTACTGTGTGTACATATATGTATAGAAAGGTTTCGCTATATTTCTTTATTTGCTATATACAATTAGAACTCACCGGGTCCTGAATAAACTCAAGGGTTTGCCGTAATTGAAGATACCAAACATAATAATGAAGTGAACAGATGATAAATCAACTTGCCTTTAATTGAAAATTTTCAATTACGAAATAGACTGGCACCACTATCCTTGCAATCGGGCCAAAAACTTGACATTATTATGTACGTCATGAATGCAATACTTACCCCAAATTTACAATTTTTTTTCCATAGATGATATGGACTAAAGATATTTTTATAACTATAAAAGATACACATGTTCAATTTATATTTCTATGTATTATATTTATATCTATTTTCATAATCCTATTGTATAATTTAGATTTGTAAAAATAATATACTCCCCTAACCCAGATTTAAAATACCAAAATGTCAATGCGAGAAAAAGTAACAAAAGGACAGCCGTTAGGACCATTAAATATCTTATTTCACACCTCTCTAAACATTAAGCTATCTATAACACAGAAGAACAAAGATAACGCATCATTAAATCCAAAATGGTCAAATAATGACCATGAATAAATAATATAGTGAGATAAGAGACCGAATAAGGGTCGCATTTGAATCATCACAATAGAACCCCATCGGAGTATCACAAGGCACAATTCTTGGACCGCTTCCATATTAATTACTCGTGACGGAATTGTATCAAAATATGTCAGTAGATTGAAATACATCCTTAATGATCGTCATTCATACACAAAAGGTATTTTATCTTCGCGATATTATAAATGGTTGGTAACTAAATTGTATGCGACTCAAAGTGTCCAGTTTCACTTCCTAAAATGATACACAGAATATTACAGTAATTGTTTTTTTTTACAAATGTTTATATAACAGTAAAAATATGATGGCATACATTGGTCATTAATCAGATGTTTGGTGTCAGTTTTATTTCAAATAACAAAAAATATGTAAGAGTATAATTTTAATTGTAACAATAAGGAACAAAAATTTTAAAAGTTGACATAGTGTTCGGACAATGTATCTGCCAAGTTGTCATGCTTAATTTATTATAATATTAATTGAGGTCATAGAAAAGCCAAAAGAAAGATGGGGCATTCCAACTATTTGTATTCAAACGACCTTATTATAATGCATTATATAGATCACATGCTTTCAAATGCCTGGAGGCATTCCAGAGGAATATATTTGACAAACACCATATGAGTCACCATCTCTGTCGATAAGTACATGATCTTAATCCCCGGGGTCTATGAACTCACAAAGAGAATACAGCACGTACAATATTTTTTGAAGCTACTACAAAAGGATAGAATGCCACTAGTTCACAGGTCATAATGTATTCAAAATATGCATTGTGTGTGGCTCCTTTATCGAACCAGGGAGTCAGACAATGACATTCATCTTATACTCTTCGAGTTTAATATGGTTTATGGATAAAAAATTAACAAAGACTATTATTATATGGGACGCTTTTTATATGACGGTGTTTTAGTCATGGACGATCATTTTTAATGCATCATTAAGTTTTGGGATAGGATCTGTGAAGTGGTTTACTTTTGTTTTTTTTAAACTAAATAATTGTTCAAATGTATTTTGCTCAATTGTTAGTCGTGAGAATGTCGCTTCGTGCGTCACATCGGTCGTAATCAAAATCAGTGCACTAAATGGAAATTGTACACCGAATTCGATAGATACGAATATCAAATCTAAGTAAAGTATCAAGTCATATTTAAACTTGTCTGTCACAATACCAGGACCAGGATCAGGGTTCTTCACCATGCTGTTTTAGTGCGGATTGATGGGTATATGGAGAGATGATAAAATTTTGTAAATTTGCCTTTAAAATTCAAATCAAGAACCGCCATCCAAAACAAGATACTAAATTTAGTCGTTTTAAATATTTATTACAACTATTTTTGGAATAAAATTAAAAACTTATACATAAGGTATAATAATGCTATTAAAACCTTGTATATATGTGTGTATAAAGTTAACCATTTCAAAATTCTTTCAAAACATGTGAATAAAGGAGGTAAAACTTTTCATCCTTTAATCCCCGTGAAAATATTCGCTTCATGCGGCAACTGTAATTTTTGCGACCAACCTACCATACCGGACAATGGTGGCACCGTACATACTTTATCCCTTGTACCTTTTGCTGGAGCACTATTTGTTCCACAAGAAGCGCAATAAGCTCCTAGGAGGAGTATTATTTACGAGCGAGACGGCGCTGGCGATATTATATCTGTTCGAGTAAAAATTTCTACGTGTTCACCGGATGTCGACATAAATCGTCTTTTTTGAAAGACCGCTAATGGTATCCCTGATTGTGTACGTATCGATGGTAAAGAATGGATTTTCAGAAGAATTATTGCGGCCGCCGTTGATAATGAACTGAAATAGTATATTCACGTTATTTCCTGCATCGCCGAATGGGAAATAAATGTTGAAAATGTGGATTTTATCCGTAATTATGATGCAGTTTTATGTATCATTACTGCGAATTTAAAGATAATGAACTACTGGAAACCTGATTTATAATGCTGGAGTGATTCTATATGTAACAATCTGAATTTGAATCGCAATGTCACTAAGATTCCACTGTATAAGTCGGCATCCTATCAAAAATGTGCGAATAATACATTCGCCATCGTGAAAAACAATGGATTTTACTTACATTTCATATAAATGAAGGCCAGTAATAAAAATTATATAGGGCTTAAATAAAATCTGTGAATACGTCCAACCGCACACTTCGGACATTCTGCTACAAAGTTGCACAATGCCATCAAAAAATTAAATTAACGAATACACATTGTTGAATGGTAGCCTAAAGTAACTGGATATGGCAAGAATGGGGTAAAAAGGTCGTTTTTCTCGAATGTCCGATGATAACCTTACTCTTCGAATGTTCGCCGACAAACTTGCTTCATGCCATGAAAAATTAATTATTAAAAATTAATTGCATACTGCAATAATTTTATTGTATACTGTAGTTTATAAGGCATATAATCTTAAGTAAAATAAACATGAACTCGTAATCCCGAGATCATATTTAAACACTAATAGGATTATCTTTTAAAACAGTAGCCATTAAAATAAGTTAAAACAATAGGTGTTAACATTATTTGTAATTTGTTTTAAAATTGTATACCCAATATTGTACCGTGGCAATTTGGTAAATATAAGGTATTTCAAATTAGAGCCATATACTTCTATTAAAACAAGATGGAGGAATACATCATTCCGATGCTTAATATACTTTATATTGTATTATGATGAACTTTCACAACAAGCAACATCTGAGCAAAATTTCCAAAAAAATCTGCTAAATACCAGAATATTATTCGTATCTCAAAGGATCTGTTTTGCACAGCAAATGAATTTCCTTATCCTTCAGGCTGAACAAACTAATGTGTAGGTACCTATAGTTGGTGGTTGTGCTTATAGAATATCCAAAGTCACATCCAGCAGAGCACTGAGCGCAGTGGCACGCAATAAAATGCATATAGATCGTAAAGTCAGCTTAATAGGTTCGATGCTCGGCTCTCAGTTGATAACGCTGACGAATATGGTGCAACGTGTCATTGTGTTGGCTTGTTAAGAAGTTTATTGTACTTTACACGACACTCAGAAATAAAGTCGCGTCTTGATTTTTTTTTATCTCACACATTAACAGCCGCTGTGCTAATGGCGTATACGCAGCTCCTGCACGAGTTGAGACTGCGTGGGAAATAAAATATTATGTGGACGTGATACCAGAATACGCAATATGAGCAGACTTCATTCTGCTTGTTTTAAATTCATTATTTGAATTTTTATTTAAGTAAAGAACCGTAGTCCACGGAGTCTGTATATCAAAACGATATTTCTATACGTTGCAAAAAATATTAATAGATTGCAATTGGGTAATTGATTAATAAAGCATGTGATAAATAAACAAAATTTAATTGCTTAAACTGTGAAAATAACAATAAAAATGTTTGGACAAAAAAACGATGAACGAAGACGATGATATATGTATATTTAAATTCGTTAATAAGCTACACTCTTAAAATAAAAAAAGATTTTTTTACATTCACCGATGTAACTGACCTAAGTCAACTGACGTAAGATTAAGCCACTCAGCTTTATCATCGTAATAAAATATAACATGTCGTTAATCCGTTGTGATAGCTTGGCGTTGGCGAAAAAGCAGAAAACACAGACATTGTGACTACAATATAAGGGTATTTGTTTGAAAAACTTCGGCTACTATTCGTTCCATTCCATTAGGGATGTGATTAATTATGTTTTACTGTATACTACGAGTGTTGCCGTAAATATATTGATTGCTTTTGGCAAACACCGTTTCACATGAGATTCATAAATAAGGTATAGAAACGTCGACATATAATTAATGCCTAAAAAATTATAACATTTTATTAAACAGTCGCAAAATGTTGAAAAATTTTAAATGCAGCAGTGATAGTTTAGCTGTTTGTTTTTAGTTATTAGTCTAGATTATTACGTTATGTTTTAGTTCATCTAGGGTTCAAGTCCTGGCGTACACATTTAATTTTGATAATTGATTAGGTAATCTTTCATAGTTCAAGTTTCGTGTACATAGTGACATATATTCGAGAACACGTAATAGGCGATTTTGTTTGTAGAACCGAGATTTAATATCCAAGGCAATAAAGGAGACGGAAAATATTTTCATTACCGTCCGCGAACAAGACAGGATTCCAGTTTAAACAAGCCATATTCGGGGCGCGACTCGTTGCAAAGTTTTAATATCGCCAGATAAAGATACAAAATTGCATTTTATTGCATAAGGAAATAAAGTTAATTTTATCTTAAAACTAATAGAAAATTGACGTGTTAGGACAATTTGGGATGTGTAAAGCGATATAGGAAAGAGAACATATCGTGTGTATTAAAAGAAATGAATTAAGATTTTCCCAAACAAATAATAAAAATAACACTATTTGTGGGTAGAAAGAACACGGAGTTGAAGTAAAATAAAAAACTTAAATAAATAACCAATCTATATAAAAAGGTATTTCCGTTGTCCAAACGCTATCAATTTAATACCATTTTTCCGCTTAATGTAACCATAAAACACTATTTAATGGTGCATTACCATCGAGACCCGCTAATTCGAGAATAGCGTGGTGGTGTTTTATTGATACTGCTATCTGTCGGTAGTTGGACCACGCCCACAAAAGGCTCATCGAAATATTTATAGCAATATGTTTGATCAAATGTTTGATCCAATCGAAATAAAACAAATCCAATTTATTC